>VXAA01002816.1:317892-338439 GCA_013399115.1 Anseranas semipalmata
ACTTGGAGTAATAAGGTTTGCCGATTCACTTTGCCCAACAAAGAAGCGAATAGTTAATTTACATTATGCTGTCAGGTGCGAGGTCTGCCATTGTACAAACAGCCGCTCACCAGCCGCGCCATCAATCAGGCGAGGCGCCGGCAGCACGGGCAGCCCGGCCCGGACGCAGCCACCGCGCTCCCACCGCTGCCACCGCGGCCCCGGCCGGGCCCCAGCACCTCAGCCAGGGTCGCTCTGGGCAGCCAAAGCAGGAGCACTGCAACCAGAGCCGCATCCAGCCCCGCCGAGCTGGCGGGAAACCACCCTGCATCTGCCAGGTGCCGGGGGGCTCCCAAGGGCCCTGGGGGGTGTCCTGGGGGGGCCTCCTGCCCCCACCAGCCCCGTGCTGCCGCCCCTTGGCCAGTGCTGCCGCCTCCGAGGGCACGCGTCGGCGGCACCGGTTTGCCATCAGTCACGCGCAGTGCAGCACTATTGGCATTTCAACACCAGCAGTTGGGGAAGCTTTCCAAATGTCAGCTTTCCATCCAGCTCAATTATTTCCACCCCGCGGAAGCTCGATTAAAGGTAAATCCCCTCCACCTGGCGGGGGTCAGCCCCGTGCCGTGGTGCACGTTGCACCAAAAGCATTTCCCAGCTGGAACAGGCGCAAAGCACCAGGGCGAAACACCCAGAGCAGATGCCCCTGCCTGCTTCTTCAGTGTGCATCTTCTGCTCTTTAAATTGATTGGCACTTTCTATTTGAGGAAAAATGAGTTCTTAAAATTGAAATACTGGTTATTGTTATGGTAATACACTGAGGCTGCGGCAGGAGAGATTTTAAGATACAAGAAAGGTTCGTTTAAATCAAGCAACTGATAGGTTAGTCTATATAAAGTACTCAAGACTAATGAGTTCAGAGGTATCTACGGATTGGGTCTGGCCCCCTTAATGCTGCTGATTCAAGTGGTAGGTGCAGGTAATAACCAAGATAACCTGAGGCCTCCGAGATCATTATTGCTTTATCACGTTTTGTATAAAATATTTTCGGCCTCATTTAGAATGTCAGCCTTTATCAAACGTTTCCTTGCATTAAGCGCGCCATGCACGCCACGTGTAAGACAGATGCATCCCTGCGGCGCGAGCGTACCTGGCGTCCAAACAGTGGCAGGGGCAGAAGTGCTCTGGCACCCTGGGAACCTGGCAGGGGACGTGGTGCTAAGCAGAAGATTTATGAATAATGTAACAAGAGAAGTATCGAGCTCGTATTAGCACGACATAGTGACTGATTCCCAACATATGTTATTGCTTTCTCTCATCTTTACCTGAAATTAGCAATTTAGAGTCCATACCTGTATTTGGAAAATAATAGTACACACAGAATTATAAAAGTTTAATATGCCATCAGTAAAATGAAAAATGAGTGGTTATGATATTGTCTAACACTTTCAAATGTGTTTATTAATTCATGTTTTAAATCATAAGTTTCATTCTGCAGGAGAGTCATACACAGCAATAAGCAAGTTTTAAAATATTAATGAATAAACAATATTTCTCTATTGAAATATAACATGCTTCTTTGAACAATGTACCACCGGTAATAAATCACAACCAGCAGAAAATTGCATTTCATATTTAATACAACTTGAACTCTGCCTTTTTATAAATGATATCTTTTTTGTTTAATTGGCGTCAGTTCAGATCTAGCAGATTGCTAATAAAATTCTGGATTTCCATATTTAATGACGCGTGCTCTTTATGCTGAATTTTACCACAAAAAATGCAGCCTTTTATTATCCTAATAGATAGCATTAATAGGTGATCTCGTATCAAGAGAAACAGCCCCCTTTCATTCTCCTGAAGCCCCGTTTGGGCTCTCCAGTAGGCATGGGGCAAGGGGAGGCAGCGCGGCCCTGGGGCAGTGCCTGGAGCAGGAGGAGGAAGAGAAGGAGGAGGAAGGGGGGACCCTTCCCCAACAGGGGCACTGCCGCCTGCCCCAGCAAGGGCTCTGCCCCCAGCAGGGCACGGCCACGTGCGCACCTACGGCACTCCTGCACGAGCACAAACGCCTACACCCACGTTAGTTGCCACAGATATGAATGAAATTAATTGGTTTTAATTAGCCTGAGTAAACAAGATTCTTAAATTTGTTGCCACATGAGGGTTTTGGCAGTCTCCAATAAATTAATCCCTTTTATTATATCAATGACAGGGAGATGATCAAATAGGCTTTGATATAGATTTTGGGATTTATCACCTAGTAGCACTCTGATACGCTTGAACTTTTTTTTCTGCTGCTGCTGCTGCTGGAGGCAAGAACCAGCCTACAAATGGCGTTTGCTTCAGAACCTGCTCGCAAGCGAAGCTGGGGATTTAGCAGCGAAAGAAAGGGGGACGCATCGGAAACTTTGAAGAAAAGTTTGTCTCTGGAATTTGTTGCAGCAGACTTTTCAGTGGGTAGGGTCGCACAGGGAGAGCTGTGCGGGCAAGGTGGGTCCTGTGATGAGACACGACACTTGGGGTGCCTTAGCAGTATGTTCTGCAGCCGGAAAGGCTGAGCTGAACTCACAGCACAGGCACTGGCTCGGCCCCCTCGGACCCCGAGGTCAAGCCTGACCCCGCAGGCTTGGGGTCAGGATCTGGCCCTGCAGGACCTCCCAGCCCGAGCCGGCCGCCCGGGTGGCACGCAGCTGGCGGTGCCGCACAGAGCAGATTGCCCCGGCACCCCCTGCGGCTGCCGCCCGGGGCTTCTGCCCCCGCTCGGGGCTGACCCCTTCCCTCCGACAGACGGTGAGCGTAGGCGAGGGGGCATAGCGGGCTTGGGGCTGCGTGTGGTCGCTCACCTGGCCTCCGGCAGGGTAAAACCACGACAGGAGCCCACCCGCCCCAGCGGCTGCAGCGGGAGCTTGGCGACTGCCACTGCACAGCACCAGCAGCTGCACCAAGCCTTTCGCCTTTGTCCCACAGCCTCAGCCAGCGCCTGCTTCTCTTGGCACCGGACCCCATTACCTGGTCCGTGCGCATCCATCCCCCTGCTGCGCCAGGTCCTCTGAGCGCACCGCACAGTGGGGACAAGCAGCCCCAGCCTGGGGGAGGTGGGCCTCACAGGGACACCACAGCAGGGCTGGTGCCCGCGGCAGATTTCTCGCTCTGGCACGTCACGTCTGATTTCCCAGGTACTGCTACGACTCAGCCCAGCACCTTCGGCGCAGCTGTCAGCAAAGATTTTAGATGCCTGCACCATCCTCCCACTACCACACGCTGCAGGAAGAGGTGAGTGGCTTTGCATCGCAGCCGCAGAGGGCGAGCAGACGCTGCCTGCACTGAGCCGCAGGTCCGCGCGGAAGCAGGCAGCACCCGTGCTCCACCTGGAAAGCCCAGGGGAGCGATTTACCCGCAGCCCGGTCTGACGCTGTCCCCCCTGCACAGTGGCTGGGGAGCTGCTGTGCACAAAACCTTCTCCTGCTCACCACCACCGAGGGAAGGATAACTGGATAGGAATTCTAATCATATATTATATTACCGTGTCATATTAGACTAATAAAATCCTAATATGATACAGGAATGGGGAGCATATCATAACTCCTCTGTGGCCAATACAATGCATGCAATAAATCACTCCCAGGGCTTATCCTTAACAATTGTATCAGTGCTTTCTGTGTCATGCTGATAACTCAGTCCCTCTGATCTAATGGTTCACTTTTCTTCACAGTCCATATGGCAGTGACATTAAAGCTAATGAAATAAAATAAAATTTGCCAATCTTTGAAGAATTCCATTCTTTAAAAAAGATGTATTTTATTAACACAAACTGGAAACATCTTCAGTTACTTGGAGTTATTTTTATCACATTGGAAATACATGGCACAGATATTGGCATCGGCATCGTACATCCGACTCTTGCGTAGTCTTTGCAAAAGATATCAACACAGGGTAACACAGAGTCCTTCAGCCTAGCACACTTCATGCCCAGTTCACGCCATCAGCAGAGCTGCCTCCCTTCAACCAGTCCCATGGATTTTGCCTTGCCAGAAGGCCTCCGCTTCCCTGACTCTTCCCTTCCCGCACTGAGGATCCTTCATCACGTCCAAGGCCAGATGCACGGTGCTGAGAGCTGGGCGTCTGAATGCCAGGGGAGGAGGTCATCCACCGCCTGCTTCGCTTCTGGCACACGAGGGCCTTGGTTCGCGCTGCCTCATGCTGGGTGTGAGCAGCCTGCAGGGGCTGTTCCCGCAGCCCTGCCCATCACAGCCCTGGGAACGCCGGCCAGAGCACCGTGTGCCGCAGGCATCCACGCGAATGTGGTGTCCTCCTGCCACACACCCTGGCCCCTGGCTGCTCCTTGCTGTGGCGGCAGTGCCGCAGCCCCCGGCCTGGCCCTGGTGCGGAGTGGGACGGCCGGGGATGGGGATGGGAACAGGGATGGGGACCGGTACAGCCACACACAGGGGAGCGCGGGGCTGGGACTGGGGGTCTCCCCGCCAGACACCCTCGTGCCTGGCACAGCCCTGCGATGCACAGCGCGGCGATGACTGCGGGCGCGCCTTCATCACAACGGTGTCGGGGTTCCTGGGAGCCACTCCAAATCCCCGGCCAGTCCCGCTGTGCTCCGAGGGGTCCGGGCTGGCACTCCAGGGCAGTGGAAGGACAGCTGCGGGCACGGGGACGGTGAGCTGTGCTCCTCCGCCACCACTGCGCGCTGGTGGCACGGGGCTCCAGCGGCTCCGCTGGCAGTGACGCTCATGTGCCGACAGCTCAAAACCCAGACGTGGGAATTTGGGTTGTGCCACCGAAGAGTCCCACGGGCAGGAGAGAAGGGGGTCTCCTCCCCGCACCAAGACGCTGTGGAGGGCACGAGGCGCGGCAGCAGAGGTCCCGCGGGGCGCAGGGCAGCCAGGGTGTGCGCAGGAGGGTCCTTGCTCGAGTCACTGCTGCCTGGCGAGGCTCGCCCGGCCCTTCCAAGCGTAGCTACCGGGTAAAACACAACACCATCGACAGCACTGATGGTATTAACACTGGTGCTTGCAGTAAACCTTTCTGATGTGTGATCAAGCCTCAAGGATAAGATGTTTATTATTTGCCATGTAACCACGTGGCTGTTCTCCAATGTAAGGAAAGGCCAAATTGCACTTGTAATTCAAAGGGACCCAAAGCCTTAATGCTGTAAAGAAGCACACTAATGATGCCCAGCGGGCGCAGGGCATGCAAGTGCGGCCCAAAGGTTGTTGATGGCCTTCCTATGAACCTCCTCAGTGCATGACAGGTCCTTGCCTGTGGCCAGCAGAGATGTGATCAAGATGAGGGACGTCTGTGTGTTCATTATGCTGCCTACGCCTCCACTGACACACTTTACATTTAAAATACTGTTTCCATTGAGCTGGAGCATAAACACAGAGCGTGTGGACTTGGAGAGCTCCAATAGCAAATGCAAAGCATTCTGTTCTTTGTCGTCCGTGCACAGAAGTCTTCGGAAGTCCACAGTCCCCGTGTACCCCCACTCTCGTTATTGATAGTGAAGGCTTTGCAACGTGTGTCTCTTTATTTACTTATTTATTTAAATGCACCCCTGTAGTGAAAGAAGCAATGCTCAATTCTAAAACTGATCGAGAAGTTGTCTGCTCGACAAACAAAAGCAGAAGCAATAATTGGTGCTCAAGGGCACGTGGGATACGGAGGGAGGTGAGTGTGGCTGTAGTACTGGGGGTGAGAGCAGGTGAACAAAGATACTTTACAAAATAACCTGATACAAGAGTTGTTGATAAGAAAAGCTGACCCACAAGCTAATTGAATCATGCAAATAATCGTTTAGCCACCAAAACAACACCTAAAGGCTTGAGCAGCTGACTGGAAAGGAAACGAGATGGGCAGGCAACTCCTGTGGAAGAGCATCGCCTGGTCTGCCTCGCACAGGCTGGTAGTAGCGACAGCTAGCCCTCCTCCTGCCTAGCTGCGCTAACCGAAGGAGTAAGTAGTTATATTTATCAAAGACCATTTGCTGCAAGTGATTAACGTTAATTTGATTTCCTGTGAGTCAATTTCCTTGAGATATGGTAAATAGGCTATTACCTGTTATTGACCTTTACTTTATTAAAAAGATTTAAAATTAGCATTTATATATATATGTCCTTCCAAAAAAGTTTTTTTTAATAAAGAAAAATATTTTTATAATCAAATTACACTTGCTAGCTGAGGTTGTAGTTTCAAAGTTAATGTTAAATAAAAATGGTGATTAAGAGTGAATATGATGATGGTTTTTAAATTTATCTAAAGGACTGACCCTTTCCTTAGCCTCCACTTGGATTTTCGCTACTGAGCAGAGCAGCATGGAATGGAGGCTAGGGATGGGGGGGAAACCTGGGGGTATGAAGCCTTCGCCCAGCAGGCTCTTGCTCGCTGTCAGCACACACTCCACCCAGAACGCCAAAGCTCCTCTGGGCGAGAGGGCACAACTAGCTACTTGTATGTAAAGAAACGCTTAGCTCCTGCTTTATGGCAGCTTGTACACTTGTTAGCTTACTTTAGCTTCTAGGTCTGACTTAAACTGAGCAGGAAGAAATTGCATCAACGTTTGATCATGAAAGCAAAAAGTTTATTCATGTTTGAAACTACATATAACTACCACGAGGAAGACTTTTCAATCCAGGGTGTAATCCAGTTAGAAAGTAACACGAAACGTTTTAATACATTAGAATCACTGCCACAAATTATTTTCATGACTCAATCAGTTTCAGAATCGCATACAATACAAAAGAGAGAAAGAAAGGGCCCCCTGTTACACAGGGTGGAATATACAGTACTGAATACTGAAGTCTGTATGCATTACAATTAGTTGTATTTTTTGCGTGGATTAGTAACAAGATGAAGAACATTCAAAATGTTTCTCAGTATTTACAACAGTTTTACTGTTTTGTGTTAAACCTAAGACCCAATGTTTCCACTTTAGCTTTTTTAAAAGTTGCAAATGCAACCCTGATTCTTTTAAAAGATTACAATGTACATTACATTTCATGAGGGAAACAAAGAGTTAATTACAAGATGCAAAAAGATAAGAAAGAGACAAACTACAGCGTGAGTATCGTTCAGAGGTAGTAAGTGAGCACTCTAAGCTACAGAACATGTTGAAAGTCTATTGGTTTGTATGAGTTCGCATGAGGTAATAAAGCTGTGTTTTGATTGGTGAGATGTATAAATACTCTTTTGCTACACTATATACAACACTCCATATAATGGTGCTTTTTTTTCCTTTGCTTTTTTTCCTTTTGTTTTGTTTTGTTTGTTTGTTTTGTTGCCAAGAAGAAGTAACAAATCTTGGCAAGCATGTGCAGCACCTAGCTCGTACTGTAAAACCCCAGGTCTTGGCTTTCACAGAAATAAGCAGCAAGTATCTTCATCTCTTAAGAACAATCTATGTCCATTGTCGAAATACAGAGAGTAGACTCGGGGTCCTGGTGTTTTTAGCAAGAAAAGATGCTCCTGGTATCCAATCTAATTTATAAAACAATAGATCACAACAAAAATGTGACGAATAAGGATTCTTAAACACAACCATTGTTAACCAAAATAACCGAACAGTTCTTTTTATTCCAACTCTATAAGAGATATGAAAAGATTAAACACAATCAAAGTCTGTAAATCATTTAGACTTTCCATGGAAATATGTAAGAAGTTAAATTTAGGTGAGGTGTTTCTTTGTGTCTGCTCTTGCTATTGAGGTTAAGCTTGTACTGTACTTTTACCCTTAAGGCCAAGTAATTGGCAACTGTTAGACCAACATTGTTAAAACTGCTGATAATAAATTATGATAAAATAGTTACAGGGCTATAAACAATGCTAAATCTTGGCCTAATTGGATAAAGTGCTTTTTAACATTGTGTGTTTTAAGTATAAATACAAATGATTACGATACCTTTAAAAAACAGATTTACCAAGTTTTCTAGTAAGACAAGGTTTTACAGTAAAGCTGTAGGTGGTTGGCTACAAAAAAATTCTTTCCTTTTTCTCCTGTGACTCTGAATGCGCTAATCAAGGCATCTCAGCTCAGGGAAAAAGTGTTGCTAGGAGATTAGTTAGAGGTATCAGAGTGCACACTTCCCGGCCCTTCTGTAGGGGAAGTCACAGAAGATGGAGTAGTTGCGTCCTGCCAGCCTCCATTAGCCTGAAAAGGGAAAAACAATTCAATTGATACAATTATGCATATTAATTATATCATACACTGAAAGTAACAGACTGGCAAGACCAGGGTTGGGGAGGAGATGCTCTGGGAAGGAGATTTTCCTAAACTCCCTCTGGCTGCAGAATTTGTGAGGAGAAAAAACAAGCACACATTACTTGCACATGAGACGCTGAAAAACACGCTTTGTGGATAAAGCAGATCCTTCGGTCAGAAAGCAAGTTAAGAAACCAGAAGTCTTTTAGCCAGATGTTAGCTGCAATTATGACTTTGGGATTTCTGTAAAGACCATCCCTGATTTAATGAAGAACATCCCTTTAGCCGACACTTCAAGTTATTTTTTCCCTGCAAAAATGGTTCTGGGGCAGTCAGTATTTAACCCACTCATCTCCTCTCATTTCCCAAAGCTGGAAATCGCCTTTCTCCACCTGGCAGAGCCGTCTGCAGAGCAAGCTGCGCCCGGTGAATTTGGGTCCCTCTAAATATGATCTGCGAGCAGAGAAAGGCACAAATGCAAGGCGGAAAGGGACTGCTCAGATCAGTTTTCCAATTATCTGTGAGTGCAGCCTCTATTTCGGACGCTGCTCCGTGCCCCCGCATGCCGCTGGCCCTTACCGCATTAGACCTGCATCAGCAATAGCAGTGCTCAGAAACAAATTTGCCTTATGTCTCGGCCCATAGAGGCAATTGCTGAAATCAATGTCTGATCAAATTTCTGCTGTGGCAGACAGCTTGTCGCTACATATTTTTGTGTCAGTCAAGAGGAGGGAGGCGCGGGGCTCGTGAGTGGGGGGAGGCTGAGTGGAAGTGACGGGGCGGCCGCGCGTGCCCCCCCGGCACCCCGCAGCCTTTGCAGGGATGCTTCCCCGCACGGCCCTCCGCCGCCAAAAGGTTACCCTATGCTAATGCTCGTGACACGCTTCGCCGCTGAAACCACTGGAACCGCCGGGCAGCCTGGGGCTGGGCTGGGCGCTGCACGCCCGCACCGCGCCTCGGCACCGCACCGCCAGGCTGCCCGTCACCTAGCACAGGGAAGGCACATGCTCGATGGCTCCAGCAGGACGAGCAAGAAGCCCCGATAATTGTCTCCTCTGCAGAGGGAAAACAGCAAACAGAGATGCCCTTACCGTGACAAATTGTAAGGTTTGGGTTTGGTTTCTCTTAAGTAAAATTAACGGCAATACCGACCTGCAATCACATTAAGGCTGAAACCTTACCGCATGATTTAAAATACTCAGCTGTTCAGACACAGTCTGAAAACGTACAAAACCCTGCTCTGCATGCAGAGGTACCACTGTTTGTTTTTTTCTATATATATATTTTTAAAGATATGAAAATCTACTTAGAGAAAGAAAAACTCTTGTGCAGATATGAGTCTAAAGATATTCCATCTGAAGTAAACATCATTCCTCTTTTATCCAAATTTATAAACAACAAATGTACAATATTTTTACTCAGCTTGGCAGCTGGAGGAGAGGTTGTCAGCAAGCATTCTTTTTTTCAAATAAATTAATCCTTACTCTGGTGGTTTGAGATTATGCACTGTATTATACAACAGCGCCTTATCAGGCCTCATCAGTGAAGATGGAATTCATGTCTGTAAAATGCTGCAGGCAATCACAGTTTCATATTTTATCATGTTGATAAGGATATCGCAAATTCTCTGAAGCATTTCAAAACACTTAAATGAAAAAGGAGAAATGCAACTAAAAGGCTTTTTATATGGTTTGTTGTGGGTTATTATGAGTTATTTATAAACCCAAAAAGAAAGATTTGACATTTCAAATGTAAAAGATTTGAGTATTTAATGGTACTTTTTTCCCTTTACAATTGAACATCTTCAATCACATTTTAAATCATTAATATTTACTCTCATGGCAAGTGAGAGTAAAACCCTAAAGTGGGGAAAACCTCCCATTCTCCGTGGCTGCAGTATTTCACAGCAGGTCTCTCCATTTTTCCGCAGCTATCCTGTGCTGCAGGTCCCAACACTGCTGGCACCCATGCCCTGACCTGCAGCAGTCATGAAGCACAAGAGCAGCCCTTGGGCTGGGAGAGGTGGTCTCTGGACAGTGAATTCTCTACAGTACTTTTAAAGTTCGTGAATATGAAGGAAAACAAATGAAAGCCACCTCTTAAGCAAATATGAAACATAAAAAAAAAAAAAATTGAAGCATTCATTTTTAAAGTGGTAATGAGAAGAAGGAGTTGAAAATGAAGGATGAAAACAATTTGCAGTGGAGCCTTCATCACAGAGGCTGCTGCCCTGGGTGGTATTTTATCCCAGGCTTTCACACAGATAGAAGAACAGATCCCAGCCTTTATTTATCCTGGCGCCTGCGTGCACCAGCTGTGGTTCTGCGAGGTTCTGAGCACTGTCAGATCCCATCGGCTACAACGAGTGTTCGGACATTTAGCACCCATCACAATCGAGCCTATAATCCCTCAATTTACTAGCATCTGTTTGCCAGACTTACTATTCTCTTTCTGTTTCAAGTAACAAGGCCAAAAGTACTTCTCAAACACAGGAAAAATGTGCACCCTCGAAATGGCTAAAAGTATATCAAAAGAACAGTCCTGATGTCTGATTACAGGCAATAACAAATACAAGTACAGAGTTATCTGACCATCTCTGTGCAAAGAACAAGAGCCTTCTCTCCAAAGCTATTACTTTTTAACTCATAAGACTGAAAAATATAAAAATTTGAATTGCTAATAGTGATAGCTGTAGGAATTTTCTCTTTTCTTGCATTATCAAGACTCCTAGCTATATCAAGGGCTATTCTGCAGTTCATCCCCAAAGATGCAATATTAAAAAATGCTACTGCAAAAGTAATTAATACATGTATTAATGACTGTATTTACCTGACACCGTGCTTATGGTTCTCCAAACTATTGTTCCCCTGGGTACTCACATTTAAATTATGTGGACTGTACAGTGAATTTCCTCCCAAGCCATCATTGTATCCTCCCGTCTGATTGATAACATGACGCAGGGTATCCACCTTAAAGTAAGAGGAAACAAAATTCATCATTCCAAATCTATTAAAACATCATCACTTACAATAGGCAACATTTTCAATTATGTGAGCCAAAAAGGTTTAGCATCTTCTATGAAAGACAAATTTATCAATCAAGAATGACTGGCAGAATTTCAACAAATCCTTGCATGTTAAAGCCCATACATCTTTGCTTCTCACATCAGCCAAACAATAACTTCCTCACAGCAGTGTATCCTGTAGGTCCTTCTTAAGTGTCTGCAGCAAAGTGCTGTGCATATTTATACATTTGTATGTGTTTGCATGTATGGGAAGCGATTATGGAATATATACTGCATATAAAACATGGAGCTAGCCCTGTCTGCAAGGATTGGAAAAGTGACTGGGAATTAGTTGTATTTTACTAGCTCAGTTAGATGTGTTCTGACATTCAAATAAATAAATAAATAAAGCTTTGTTCAATAAATGAAACAAAGATGTTAAAGGAAAAAAAAAAAAAGAAAAAAGAAAAGGAAAAAAAGAAAGAAAAATCACTGGATTTACAGTGTCCATGGAAGTCAGACGCACCCAATCCCATTCCATGAGCTCAAGCCAGAGCCGAATGCATTCACAAAGATTCAAGTTTCAATCAGAAAAAAATCACTCTTTCCTTCATATTTGTGAAATTCAATGCTGGGGTAAGAATAGGTCACATTCAGAAATATGCAGCCTCCACTCTGCAGCGAGGCACAGACCATTTAATAGAGCCAGAGTAAGGTGGAATTTTTAGCCCAAACCCTACCCTGCTAGAAAGGCCCTACTTTGGGGCATTTCTCCTACCTGTGACTGCACATTGGCTCCGACTTGGGACCCCTGGTAAGAATCCCCATTCAGACTCTGCATGTTCATGAACATGTCCCCAGAATTTGGGAGGTTAAAAGAACCAGAAGAACCTGGAAAGGAAAGAGTTAGGTAGCTGAATAACAGAGAGCTACAAATATATAACCCCAAAGACCTCAGGGCAGGGGAAGGAGAAGAAGAAAGGAAACAAGAAGGAAAGGTAGTGCACAACAGAGAAAAGGCTCCTGACCCCGCAGGAGGGTGAGCTAGGGGCCAGTGGGACGCCTGCGCCCACACAGGGACTTCTGCCGCTTCTCCCCATCGCACGGACCGGCGCGCAGCAAAACCACGCCAGGAAAACAGGGAAACCCAGCACAACCCGTGGCCAGTCTTCCCCGCTGGAAGAGCAACTCGCACAATAACAAGCTTGAATGTCGAGTGCTTTCCTCTCATGGATCGCTTCATCTTGAGATGCTATCACTAAACACTCCGAGAAAAACTCATTTTGAATCTGTGTTTAATGTCTCCTTCAAAAGCAAATGGCTGGTAATTTCTAATTAGACGATTTATTACCATCAGAGGAGGAACCTTTTTCTTACTTTCCTTTGACTAAAGGTTTTTTTTTTTTTTTTCCAAAGGATCTTTATACCCTTCAAAAGTTGTCTGTAACTAAGTTGTGGCAGAACTTCACTGTAAGTAGCGTCAAACACGTCTGTGCTTTGTGGAAACCTTTGCCTCTGGAGCCCAAAAAGTGACTTCCTCTTTAGATACTCCCTCTACTAATTTAATGCTTAGATTTGCAAAATGTCAACAAAGCGCTAGTGAGACAGTTTTTAAATACTGTAAAAGACCATGTGGTATAGAGACTCTGAAATAAAAGTTGCGTCCTTAGATTTCTATATATAATATCAACTCCTTTTCAAGCAACCCAGAGTTTACATTCTAATTAGTGCATGCTAAAATATTCCTCTATTTTGTTCTTATCTTGACAATAAATTTAACAGTTCTACAAAAACAGACTTGGAGCTCTGCCTCACTTTATTTTGTGTTATTTTCATGGAATGAGAAAATGCTTAAAATATCTACAGAAACAAAGAAGCTGCCAGAAGTCTGAGCGAGGCAGACATCGCCGCTGTGAGAACCACGTGGGCCCAGCTCTTCGCCGGCTTGCAGTGCTCAGCCCTCGCAGCAGCCCAGCCCGGGGGCGCACGGACCCGGTACCGCTCCCCACGGTCAGGTCTGTCAGGGAGCTGCAGCCTCCTCAGCCCGACCGAACTCACTTCAGGATGCTCTAATGCACGAGCCGGGTACATACCAGAGTTTGGTGTAGTGGGGGAGTTTGTCTGGTTGTTCTGGACGGCTGCAGCCACGGCGTGTGCTGCTGTCACAGCCGTCTTTGCCGCGTAAAGATTGGCTTCTTCCTGGAACTTCCCGATGTTCTTCTTGTACCTGATTCTCTTATTGCCAAACCAGTTGGACACCTGCGGTGGGGAGAGGTGGGGCAGAGTGAAGGACAAAAAGCGACAAAGCATGATCCCTTTGAAATGTCATGTTTGGCCCAGCCCCCAGTCTGTATCTGCTGGGCACCCCGATTAACAAAGCAATAATCAAGGGTCAGTTAAATATAGTATGGATATGACTCTGATCTGGCTCTGCTTGTCCATTGGCAAACTGATGCCCAAGGGGTGACGACACGTATCTTGTAGTTTGCTGTAGCTTTTAGTATGGCATTGTCTCCCGTTACTATCAGCCATTTGTCAATGAAATCAGTGCAAGACCCCAAAAGCTGCTGAAGGGGGACTGAGGTGCCTGCTGGCTGAGTGAGAGCAGGTGGGCGGTGAGTGCAATTGTTCTTTATTTTCGGGCCAGAACAACCCTGGCAGCCTGCACTGAGAGTCACGTTTGGTCGGCTGAAACTGAAAGGAATAATATAAATCAATACTGGCTGAAAAGTCACTTTGTCGTCCCCCTTTGAAGATACTGTACTGAAGCCAAGGTGGCTCGCGGGGCACTGGCCATTAACCCATGCAGAGGTCACGGCTGGAGCAGTTCAGAAAAGTTCCTGCAATGGTTTCTCAGCGGCTTTGTTTAACTTCAGCCACTGCAGCAAAGGTAAATCACAGCCTCGGGTCGTCACACAGGCGACAGCCAATGCTGTCCAGACATAAAAGTATCCATAACAAAACAGAGGTAGAGGGGAGGGGACTGGTAACAACACAAGCAGTAATTAGCCATGCCCTGTAGCGAGGGACCAAAACACACAAAAGGGACAACAAATGTGTGGCCCACAGTGACACCAGGCTGGCATCCCACACCCCATGGGCATCCCCACCACCACAGCTCTGCAGCACCTCTCAAACCTCAGTGCTACATCACAGCACCCAGCAAGGCCCCCCGTTACAGGAGACCAACTCTGCTGTATTTGAGGTAGCTATAGCTTTTGTTTTAATGCAATTAATGAAAAGCCTCTAGCTTTTAACTGTAATACAGAAGATCTTATACATTCTGTTCCCTAGATAATACTGCACAGTATTCTATATATTGAACTTAATATTACCTTGTCAGTCAAAGAAGCAATAACGCATTAATGAAACCTAGCAAATAATTATTGTGGACAATCAGATTATGCTTTATTAACAGTTTCATAATTGAGGAATCTCTGTACATCAACTGTATTGTCCACGGATGTGTGCAAGACCCCTCTGTTTATGCACACCCCTGGACCAATCAAACAACAGCCATCACTAATAAAGGTTTATTTAATTCTCACAGTAAAATTTTAATATCACCAGCAGCCTGGGGAAGCCTCAACGAGTGGATTTGCTTGACATCAGATCGTTTCCATTCTGCTAGTCCCAATACTTCTTAATCTTTAATATCAAGGCAATTAAAATTAATGGCCACTCATCCAGAGCCACTGTGGGCAGTGTTTCCTTGACATCAATTGTTTGATGGGATTACCTAGAGGTTAAACTAACAAGCAAGGTTTAATTGGAAGCAATGAGAGGAGCAGCGATCGTACGTTATGTTTAACCCGCATACCACATCTAAATGAATACCCAGAAATGTTAAACTATTTCTGAGATGAAAGCACACGCTCCGCACACCAGCAGAGCGCTGCGGCCGGGCTGCTGCGGCTGCCCCGTGTAACCGCAGTGTCCCCCCGGGAAGGACGTCACAGCCCGGGTACCCTTCGCCTCCCAGCCGAAGGGCTCGATGCCCCGTGACACACACAAACAGCATGGGCAGCGCGACGCGTCCAGGCCAGGGCACGGCTCAAGCAGAGGGCAGGGCTTGGGCTGGGTGAGCCACGTCTCCCGCGGAGCCGTGCTGGCTCCCTGCAGCCCGCCCTGCCCCTGCACCCAGCCCTGGGCATGGCCGGGACGCTCGGGCCGGGCTCCCCGCGAGGCCAGCGATGGGATCCGGAGGAGCTGCGGTGCCCTGACTCCTCACCCCGCCTTGTGCTCACCCTAAAAATGAAAGGTGTCTCCATCACGAGCTGCTTCACAACACATTTTTCATTAAAACAAACTATCTCTTCACATTAAAAAGAAAAAAAAAAAAAAAAAAACGAACATCCTTCTCCTCCTGATCATTGAAGGCCAATTAATTAATTGGGCTTAATTGTATATTACATTTCAAACAATACTGTTACTCTTATTTATCATGTTAATTGCAATGTTAAATAAAAAGACAATAAATTATTACTTAAATTGTCAAGATGCCTAATGTGGGATTTGGAATGGGACAGGCCTGCCTCGTGTCTCTGCAGTGGCTGATTTCATGGGATAAATCAGTCCTTGTTCTGCAAAAGAACCAGCTTACACAAGAGCATCACTGTTGAAATTTGTGAACTAAATATTTATGAATCACAGAAATTTTTCCATTGTGTTTTCAAGGGTTTGTAGCACTGTTTATGTTCTGCACCTAATCAAATGACACAAAATAGGAAAAAAAAATTGAAAATAAGCATAGTACAATTATGGTGCATGTCTAAAGCTAACAGTTTTACTTCTAGAAACTATTGAGGCTTGCATCTTTTTTTTTTTTCTTGCTTCCCAATGAAGTCAAGGGTAAGAGCCTATAAATCTGTAGCTCTCCTGTCAACGTGCTTACAAAAACAAACTCAGAGTCGGAAGAACCAGGGCTGGGAGGGCTGTTGAAGGCCAGCTTTTGCATTTTTTTTTTTAAATCTTTAAATATATTCTCTTGTCAAGCACATTCTTATTTTGTTTGAAGCAGTGAAAAATTTTATTGCTGTAATCCACTGACACGCTTTCAGCAATTACTATGCCCTTTCTATAGCCCATATGATAGACTGATAGTTGTTCATGACACCCTGAAAGAGACTCATCTGCAAAAGTATAAAACATCAGCCTCGCAGTCACGGTGGGGAGAGAACAGATGATACAGTTTATCTCTCGCGAACACGTGCTGATCGGGTAGTTCTAAATTACAGCCAATGATGTTCTGTTAAGGACATTTTTTTCCCTAGAATTACCTTTTCCGTACTCTTAAAAATGAAATTGTGTGAGGTGTTCATCTTAATAAATAGTTTGTCTTCATGCTTTTCTTGAAAAACCTTCTCTACATATTATTTTAAACACTGATATCAAAACTAAAACCATCTATCTTCCATCTATAACTAAATGATTCTGGGAGACGATTTTTTTGCAGCGCAGTAAAGTGCCATGGCAGCAAGATTTCCAGTCAGCTGCTCAATCTGGGGGGAGGATGACCCAAAATACTCACTAATTAAGTGTTTGAGGGAGAAAATGTTCTGCCACGAATCTGCCCCCAGCATTTCCAAGACACTGACAGTACAAGAAAGAAATACCCTGGATCATTGTTAGGAGAGGCTACACGGGAAGCCCAGCTCAGCCAGGAAAAGGACAAAGCCTCTTCATCAAACATGAACCCAAACCTCCAGGAGTTTGGAAAGCCATCCATTAACTCTTTTTTTCCCTCCCTCTTTCCCAGCTCTTTGTA
The DNA here is from genome assembly GCA_013399115.1 of Anseranas semipalmata. Taxonomy (NCBI): domain Eukaryota; kingdom Metazoa; phylum Chordata; class Aves; order Anseriformes; family Anseranatidae; genus Anseranas; species Anseranas semipalmata. The sequence continues at coordinate 334,846 of VXAA01002816.1, forward strand.
CCTCCAGGGCCTTTGTGGCCAGGGAGGTAGCTAAGGCATGGTGCCAGGCAAGGCAATGTCTAAGGGACTCCTAGTCAAGGCTCGAAATATATACACTTAGAGATTTTTCATAAAAGCCCTATGCAAGGTGTAGCTCAGTCACTCGCTTGGATGCCATTGCTTATCCCAGGCGATGCTGCTCCTGCCAGTATTTTAAATGACTGCTCAATTTACCCCTGATTTCTGGATTACATCTTCTGACTTCTGCTGCCAAGCACTAGTGCAGCGTGCGCTGTGCTATTTTACAGTGCATGCTCAGAGCTTTTCTGCTAGATGGCCTCAAAAATATATACATTTTTCAGTACAAAGAAAGACAACTTCAGCCCAGTTCAACCTAGTAAATATCAACTAATCCTGCAGTCCTGCCATTGGCCTTTGGAAATGCCTTTGAAAATCAAAGAACAGGATAGCCATAGTATTCACATTTTCTAGCTGTGACAGCAGATCTATCAGGAACTCAAGCAACCAACCGACCAGAGGCACTCCCTCTCTCACATGCATGCTCCTCTCCTATTAGATGATACATTGCCTAGTTTTCTGGCTTTCCCATCATCTGGAGCTTTTTCCAGCCATTTATACTACTCTTGCCAGACTGAAGTCCTGGCTACAGCCCCGAATACGTATCTCTGGCAGCTAATGCCAAGGCTCTGTGGTTAATGTTGCCCTTGCTCTTAGGTTGGGAAATGTCACCCTTCAAAGCTCAGGATGCTGCAGACAGTGGTATAGAGGAGGCAATGCAGCTACTCCCATCACTCACCCAGACTTCCTAATGGATTCAAGAAACAACTAATTCATGCTCATATCAAATATTAAAGAGACAAACCTATATTCATGTCACAGGCTGACTGCTGCTACATTTTTGGACCATCTCCCTGCCTTTTATTTCATTCTACAACATATACATTAAATCTTATCAAACAACCAATTAAGAAAGAAATCATATCTATTAGCAGTAGATGCAATCAGTTACGGCTTCTTACATATTCCATCCCATTTCCTTCAGCTTCTTCAGCCTTATCCAGTGCTAGCTTTTTATCTGCCCACTCTCCAGGATCACTAACTCTTCCTCTGCCAGGCACAGCCCTCCGTCCCCAGCTGGACACAAAATATCTCTTCAGCAGGTCTGCTGTGCTCAGCAGGTCTGCTTACCAGGGTGTGTGTTTTTTCCCTGATTACATTTTGCCAGCAGACCTGAAGAACTTTGGGGTTCTCCAACTTGGTGTCGATGGTGTTGGCTCTAACTATGCAGCAAGATGCCTTGGCTTATTGCAATTCCTCCAGTAAATGGTGTTTGAAAAATCCTCCCACAAGAGCCATCTTGTGCCAAGAGGACTGAAACCAGCAACAAGACACAGGGCTGTGCACCAAGCTGCCCAGGTTCTCATGTGCTCTACAGCTGTTTGGCTGGCTCCCTGCATCCACGGGAGCCGCAGTGATACCTGCAGGCTGGGAGAGCTGCCCAGCAGCCACTGCAGCTGCCGGGGCTGTGGTGGCTCGCAAGATGCTGGCAGAGATGAAGGAGCAATATGAGAATGAGAGAGTTTGGCACTGAGAGTCTGGCCTCCCCCCAGAGGAGGCCCTGCTGTGCCACACCAAGGACAGCGCAGGCACCGTGCCCGGTCTGTGCAGCAGGCTCAGTGGAGCAACATGTGCTTCATTTTTGCTGTGAGCATTACCAAGAAGAAAAACAAAATTCCTGCTCGTCACCACAGCCAGTGGTAAGTGGACTGGGAGAAACTGTCCCCACCTCTACCCCTTCCCTTCACCTGGCACGCGTGCTTCCCACCCGGCAGGAGCGCGGGACGCGCTGCAAGCTGAGGAGCGAGCAAGGCACACACATGTTCTCCACTGGCCTCTTTCACAGCATAGGACAGTTTTGCTAGGATTTGTACTTCTGATAGCACATCCAAAGTTAATTAAGTAAGATCAGATTTTGGAGAGCTGGGTGGCCTTTCTCACAGAAGGTTTAATTTGGAAGTCTTCAATAGAAGTGCCTGAATTTTTCATGGATTCAACGGAGACCTAGAAAGTAAATCTCAACTCAGGTCTTAATTATAAAGCCAAAGGTTGCGTTGCTAATAATGCCAATACTGAAGCCTGCAATCATTAATAGTTAACACACTCGCCACAGGCATTGTTCCTCTAAAGGACCTGAAATATTGATAAGCAGAGCTGACAGAGCTGGGAGGAGATGGCATGCCAGCCCCCGCAACAGGACAGCTGAAGAACATGGACACTGCTGGTGAACTTTCTTTTCTGCCGCCCAAGTGCAACCCTTCCCTTGGAGTGCAACTGTATGAGCCAGATCTGCTGTGGGATTATTTTGGCTTTCTATCAGACATACAGGCCACAAGAAATGCATAGTGTTATTTTGCTTTCTAAACTGGTGAAGGAAACAGTGAATGAAAGCTTGATGTAGCAGTGTCATCAGCCTGAATGTCACTGTGAGGAACCAGTCCAGAGCTGTACACGTATTTTGGCCTATACAGAAAACAGCCACAGACAATGAATGCGTGCCCTTCTGATTACGGAGATGCTATTTTTCTTGCATTAACTTTACAGTAACATCTGTTAGATATGATAAAAGGAGTCAATCTTCCTGATTCATTTTTGCTACAGAGAAACCACTCACGTCACTTCAGTAATATTGAGAGGCTGCATTTCTGCCTGGTTTAGAGAAATGACTTCAACTAATCAAAGAAATTCTGATCTATAGAGATAGATAACATGTTTGTCAATAAACTGCCTTTCCCCGAAATAATGGTAAGTTGTAACAAAGTCATAACAGACAATAAGGCTCAGCTAGGAATAGCTCTGACTGTACAGAGAAATCTGATGTAAAGCAGGATGCTAACATTACTTCCTTTTTATTTCTATTTTCCTCGTTGCACCCCCACTCACTTACCCCAGACCAACCCTGGCTGCCCACAGGCACGCTGCCTTTGCTGTGGAGCTCAGCCATGCCCCATTTCCCTGCTGAACTTCACATCCACTCCTGGTTGATAACTTAAAGTCAAAGGGACTAGGAAGGTGCATGGACCTTCTGCACATCGCAGGTCCCTGTCAAAGCAAACCCTGAGCCGGGCAGAGGGCAGCTTTGCCAGGGGAGTGCCAGAGGAACGAGGCCACGCTCCCACCCACTGCCTACCTGCGATACCGTGATGCTGCATTTCTTTGCCAGCTCTTCTTTGGCTTCTTCACTGGGGTAAGGGTTACTGAGGTGGGAGTAAAAATACTCATTCAAGATTTCTGTGGCTTGTTTACTGAAGTTGCGTCTTTTCCGTCTGAAATGAGAAAAGAAAACCACAGCTGTTCCAGACGTGCACAGAGCTCTGGCAGGGCTGCAGGGTGGGAGCAGCCCATATTGCCCACCCACAGCACACGGCCACCTCAGCACCCGCCCAGCCCTACGGGCTCCATGCTGAGGGGCTGCGGCACCCACGTTTGGGGTCCGGCCCTGCCTGGGTCCATGCGCTGCCTCCGACCTCACCCAGCCTCCACAGGGGCCTTCGCCCTGACAGCGCACAGACGACATGCACGTACAGCAGGCTGAAA
>VXAA01002816.1:338461-348461 GCA_013399115.1 Anseranas semipalmata
ACCCAGCAGCAGCGCGACGAGGTGAGGAAGGGCACAGAGCTGGGCAGTGCCCATACACACCCAGCCTCAGCCTCCCAGGGTGCGTCACCCTTTCCACTGCTAAACCGCCCTCTGCTGATAACAGCATAACCAAGTTCTTTCCCTTCACTGGAAGGTCAGCTAGGGCTTCTGCAAAGGGCTGCTAGGGTGAGCGTGGTAGGGCTACCTTCATGCCGCGTCCTTATCTAGCGCTCGTCAAGCTAATTGGCTTCCTGCACCAGCAGCTGTCAGGCCTTGGCGAGGCCGGGCCCGCCCATGCACGCTCCCGCCGAGAGGCGCACGCAGGCCCCGGTGCCGGACGCAGCACCGAGGGCAGCTGAAGCGCTCTGAGGCACGAGCTGCGGCCTGCCCGCCCCGAGGACGCGCCAGCCGGAGCACTGCGGGCAGCCGGCCCCGCACCGCCTCCCCTCCGCACAGGCCGCAGCGGCAGCACCTGCACGGCTGCCTTCCTCCCAGCTGAGATCGGCTGCTTGCCTCCCTGAGAGCATCCTCACGAAGGCACCGGTTAAACATTTCCTTCAGAGCGCCCTTCCCCTCCGGGCTGGTTGCAATCAAACTGCCGGCGCCTCGGGCCAGCAGGCAGCCGAGCGGCAATCCCCAGCGCTCTCTTCCAGGAGTATCACGATGCTGCTAACGACGCTGTATCCTGGAGCAGGCAGACTCTCCCTAGAGCTGCGTTTATCTCATTACTGTGCTTCCGCTCATTTTGCCTTATTTACCTTCCTTCTTTTTAAAGAAATCACTTTAAAATGTGCATCTGCAAGCTTTACCTTTTGCTGTTACTGGAGCTCTCCATAGACATTTCTTCCAACTGTTTGTAATTACCCTAATTTGCCACACCTGCCAGTGACCTCCTTGTTAATAAAATTATTTTGCTCTTGTTTAGCTCCTCACAGCTTTCAGGTGTGAAGCAGGAGCTAGCTGCTAAAGGCAGGCTCTGCGTGGTGTCTGCAGCTCCTTTGGGCTCTCCCCATGCTCTCCCCATGCTCTCCCCATGCTCTCCCCATGCTCTCCCCATGCTCTCCCCATGCTCTCCCCATGCTCTCCCCATGCTCTCCCCATGCTCTCCCCATGCTGCCAGGCCCAGCCAGCTGCTAGGCTCCTGTAAAAGGGAAGGCCTGGGGGGCCGACATCCCACCTTGTCAGGGCTACCCAGCAACACCAGCTGTGTCTATAAACCTTTTCTTGATCCCTGCCTGACTGTCTCCTCACAGCCCAGAAAGAGCAGCATGCTCCAGCTGCTGTGGGCAGCAGCACTGAGCTCCAGCAGTGCTGTGAGGGATGAGTGTGCTGGTGGTCACTGGTTCAGGAGGTGCTGCCTCCTCCCCTACCTCAGTCAAGTGACTTGTTGGGAGGAGGACCAGCAGACCTGGCTTTTGGAAAGTATCATCACCTTTCTTACCTTGGACAGCTGCTAACCCAGGGTCAGCCTCAGCCTGTGACACATCCCTCCCAGATAACTGGGCTCTTCGTTATGGGGCCGGTTATGGCCTTATGCTGTGAGATGCTGATATCTGCAGCCATTTAAATAACTGCTGGGGTGATAAAACAGTCCTCTGCACAAACCCTATGTAACTCCTATACAAGCAGGGTAAACAAACAAGCATAGGGTAAACAAACATAGTCCTTGCACTAAAATGTGTTCAAAAGATGCTGATGTTCCTGAAAGCTCTCTGAAAGAAAACTTCCCTTCACAGCAGCTAAAGGAGGAGGGTTCTGTGCTGTGTGCCAGGGCACAGCAGCCTGTCCCGTGTATGAGCACAGCTCCCAGGACAGCCAGGCTCCCACTGGGCTGCCCAGCGGCAGCCCCTCTGTCCTAGCAAAAGCAGGGCGCACTCGTCTCTGCCTTACCTGGCATCGAGGAACCTTGACCTTAAAATCATGACTGCTTCACAAGTACTTTGTTTGAGCTGCATCTGGATGGAGCTGAATTTTCGATGAATGATGCCCACCATCCTTTCAATCTCCTTGGGAGAAATGGGACGTGTCCGACTCTGTTCTCTGAGAAGGTTCATCACATGTGTGGTAAATTCATTACATGCCTGCAAAGGAAGGAGAGGCTTAGAAATTGCTTTGTGTCGTCCCACAAGGACACAAGCTCGCACCCGACTCCACAATGCCGGTGGTGCTGGTGGACCCCTATGCTGCCCCATCCCCATACGTGGTCACAGGAGCAGATCGCATGCACCCAGTATGTGAGCTCTGCTCCCTCCCTACAGCTGCTAGGGTTGGTGCGGCTCCTCCTCACCCTTATCCCTTCCCAGCCATGGAAGCAAGCGGTGTCCAGTGCCCCCAGCCAGCCCGTGGTGGGGAGCAGGGGTCCGGATGGGTGCCTGTAAGTGACTGCGGGCAGGAGGAGGATGCGAGCAGGGACCAGCACAGGCTCAGCAGATGAATGAGCACAACCTGCTGGCAGTCAGCACTTCCAGATGTGTGCTGAACCCCAGACAGGCAGCACGTAAGGGTTTAACTCCCCACAGCAGATTCAGGAAATGAAACCTGCCCGAGGTGCCTTGTGCAGTCCGCTTTCGCGGGTGGTGTCACAGCCTGGCCATGCCCCAGCCCGGCCTCGCGGCACTGCCGGAGCGCTGGGGAGGGGAGGCATTAGGAGCCATCAATTACCAGTCCCAGACTACGCGGGCTAAAGGACACGATGATATAAACTTCTGCAGGCTGCATCATCAACAGGCTTTGCCTGATCTGAGCCTCTGCATGACCAAGCGGCTGTCACGCTGGCATCCCGGCTTCCCCCCACGCAGGCTGCGAGCTGCCGCAAACTATGCTGATTTATGTCTCCTTTATCTCTTTCAAAAACAAAACCCAGGCCTGCTGTCTGCTCGGGAGAGCGGCAGTGCAGCCGCAGGGCTCCCTCCCTGCTGGGGCTGGTGTGGTGCTGGAGCGCGGCTGGGGCAGGGACCTGCCCGTCCCAGCGGCAGGAGGGGGCACCGCGCGGCGCTGGCCCCAGTGGGCTTACGGGCGTGCAGCACCCTGTCCTGCGAACGCTCATCGGGCAGCAGGGCGAGGGGAGGCTGAGGGTCTCGGTAGGTATGCGCGTTGATTACACAAGGAGCCAGCTCTCCTCGCACCGCGGAGCTGTAATCGCTTCCAAATAAGGCCAAAGGATTTCACTCTCGTGCATCTAACATAACGGGCTATGGGCATGATGCTCGGCAGTCACTAAATCACGCAGGGGAAGCAGTGCCAGTATCTCGGTCAGACCACGTATGTTAAGTTTCTGTTTGATTCCAGCTCCCCTTTTTCTTCTAAAGCCAGTGTTGAAACTATCGTTATAATTTGTCTTACAGCTACATTTTCAGTGATTTTCCTGCATTTCAATAGATTGTGTGAGGGAAAGAGTTAAAAGTGAAAAGTTTATGCATCTAAAAACTCATAATTTCCTATAACATTTGCTGAACGTCTCACAACTTATTAAGTGAAGCCATCTATGAATGCAAATGCTGATTAGCAATTTGGCAATAGCCCAACATTCGCAGAATTCACATAGCTTTTCTTTAAACCAGTAGTTCATACATGATTAATTAGAACATCTCATTTATGTAGTGTGCACTTTAGCTCATTACTCTAAGTAAAATTCGTTAAGTATTTACATTTAGATAATTAAAATCTGGGTACACCCTTAAGAAAGATGCATACACTTCAGGCAAAGTGATTTTTTTTCTTTACACTACTGAAAGTAAATTACAGGCTAATTTACATCCTTGCCGCACCGTTTGGAGGCAGCGCTCGGCCGAGGCGCGGTGCAGGGTGCCCCGCGCGTGCCACCACGGGCAGCGCCAAGCTCTCGGTGCCACGAGGCGGTCGCCGAGCACCGCGGCCAGCGCGGGTGTGACAGGTTCCTCCTGGCGGCTGCTGCGCCCTGGACTGCCCACCACGGGCTGAGCTTCAGGGTAAGGAATTTGACCTGTCTAATCCTCGTTTGCTATTTGCATATTTTTCTTCCGTTCTGTTTGGACATTCCAGGCTCCCTAAGGTGCCACAGAGCGCCCACCCCTGCCGGCCACCACCCTTTCTCACCACGCGGAGCCTTCCCCAACCCCTCCAGGTCACTGTCCGTGCACCCAGTGCAGAGCAGGGCCTGTCCCAGGTGCCCTCTTTCCCCTCCTTCTACCCCAAAGGTTTGTCCTGCATAAGCGCAGGCACTGCGCCCGCCCAGTGCTGCAGCCCTCCCAGCCAGGCTGGAGCCTCGGGGTGCTCGGTGCATCGGCCCGGCTGCGCTGGGAGCAGTCCGTCCTTGCTGCCTTCTGTCTGCTCAGCGCCTGCAACACCTTAACAGGCCGAATCTTGGATTCAGCCATCTGACCAATGGCAAAAGTACCGGTTTTGGCTCATCTGGTAAATGATGCACAGAGGTAAAGTACGCACCAAGATGCAGTAACTGCCTTCCTGAGATGAAGAGTAGCTCTGACTGCCCTAAAGATGCTGCTAAATTGACGTATCTGGCACCGAAAGAAGGCTTCAGGCACATAGCTTGTCACGTGGCTTGATATGTGCAGATCTGGGGAGTTCATTTTTAAAGTACTATTAAAATGGTAACTGTTATTTAAAAATATTTTCAGCTACTTCTGTGAAAAATATTTCCTCACAAATATGATATCAAAAAATGGATGTTTCAAAGCTAAAGTGGGTTTCTGGCTTTCAAGAAGCAAAAATCTTTCCCTGAATTAACTTGAATTGCTCAATAATACTTAGTTTGGTTACATCTATTTAAAGGGCCTGCTTTTAATTTATTTTCCCCAGTATCTCTCATCTCTGGAGTTGCTGCAGTACAGCAGAGTGGAAGTAAGCTCAGAAGACACCGATGCTTTGTCTTGTTTTCTCTTGTTTATTTATAGTGTCCAAGCTACTTGATCCCTTTTTCAGTACTATTTTTCAGGCCTCTGCTTGGTGCCTGAGACATTATTAATAATGTCAGGTTATAAGTGATGGCCTTGTTAACCTGCTCAGAAACCTTGTAGGAGCAGAGGATGCTTCTGCTAGCCTTAATGTTTAATCAAGACTCCTCAGACGAGCGCAAGGAAAAGAGAGGAAATGGCCCCAAACAATCTCCAGCCGCACCATGGCACAGTGCTCGGAGGGTTTGGTGGTGGCTTCTGAACAGCCACACTTCACCCCCATTTGGGGTGAATCCAGAAGACATCTGTGAACTCAGAAAGCAGGTTCCCAGCTGCTCTGGGAGGCCTGGGACCCTTACAGTACTTTTGCCTACAGCAAAAAATGTATTTCAGTGTAATTATAGAAGATAGCTTTCAATATGTCATCTCTATTATAGTAGCTGTAAATTATGGAAAGAGCTGCCTGTGTACGACCATTTCTCCTGGCACGCAGCGAGGGGAGAGTTGTGTGATGGCGTGACACACTTTCCATTTTCCTTTCTTTTTTTTTCTCCGAGTGCATTCCCCTAACTGGCAACAAATGTCAGGATCAAACTCCATCTGGAAAGCGTCTTCAGAAAGACACTTCAGCGTCTGCTGCCGGCTGCAGCGGGGCGGGAGGCGCGCGGCGAGCGTAGGCGATGGCAGGGCTGCCCCTGCTCAGCAGTGGGGGCTGCGCTGCGCGCCCCGGCCCCCCGGCCCCAGCCCCCTGCCCGCCTGCGGGAGGGCAGCCCTGCTTCAGAAACTCGCAGCCACTGGAGGCAGAGATGCAGAGTCCCGGCTGCCTCTCAGCTGCTGAGACAGGCGATGTTTTGAGACAAACTGGTAGGAGACAGTTTGCTGCAAGGCTGCGGAAATTATCATATTTCTGTAGAGCAGACGTTGCTGGGTGTCAGGATCAACAGGGGGAAGCGTACATGTTTCAGAGCAGCTCCACCTCTCTCTCTTTCTCCTAGCAGTGTCTGAGCATCCTCCAAAGTTTCCTGTGGTGTGGACGGATGGCTGTGACATTTCAGCTGAAACCTTTGTAAATGGAGCTACAGGGCTAAAAATGCTAGTGCTTCCCCCACATCATTAAACTTATTAGAGTCAAAGGACACTTGCCAGCAAACGGCTGTAAGCACCGACCTGCATTTGCTTTGCCCCAGATCTATCTCCAGCTTGTGTCCCTGTGGTTTTAGAAGACATGTTCCTGCTGGCTAGTGCTTGTTAATTTGATGGCCATCCCTATGGAAGCGCTACAGGCTGCACCCTGGGGCACCGCCGTGCCAGGAGAGCTCAAGGGTCCTTGCAGGACATTTGGGGTCCCTGCGGGAGGGAGGAGTGGGGGTCGCTTGAGGGAGAAAACATCTGCACAAAGGCCCTGCACCCCTTGAACAACAGGGCGAAGGAGGCAGCTACGCAGCAGGCAGAGCCGCCGGCACCAGGACCCCACCGCCCGAGCTGCATCCTGCCAGTGCCCGCTGCAGGGTGCCGCGAGGACACCTCCGCGCCCTGCCCGCACCGTGCCCCGCGCCGCCCCCACCACCGTGGCACAGGCTGGCTGCGCCAGCATCGCCTCTCAGAGCCAGGCCTTCATTTCTAACGGCATAAAAGCACAAAGCCAACCAGCCAGGGACCTTTCAGAAGATCTTCACCAGAAAAAACAGAAAACAGGAAACTGAAAATAAAAGGCCCCACTGGCGACGCACCCCAGCTCCGCATGGCAAAGCCGAGAGGGGAAGCGTGCCACGGCAGAGCCTGGTGGCAGGGAAGGGAGCCTGGGCAGCGCGGTGCATGGTTCTCTGCCCTTGCGGTTTCAAGCGGTTTTATCACCACCTCCACATCTCTTTTGTGGTTTTGGACTGTTCAGATCAACGCTTTGCCGTGATGGGCTGGGGGCAAGTGCAGGACTTCCCCCAGCTCAGCTTGGGAAACCACCAGCTGATGAGGTTTGCAGAGCTGATTAGGCTCAGGGTTTGCAAGCTTTACTAGGACACCTCTGGGAGGGTAAAACAAAGACAGTGCTTGAGGCTTGCAAGGGCCAGGGGTCTCGCACCATTCTTCCCTCCCCTTCTGCTCTGATGCGGTTGTTCATTGAGAACCAAAGAGGCGAGCAGAAAGGTCTCCCTCCCCTGTGGGTGACTGGCTGTGCCCACAGCAGCAGCCCCACTGTGCCAAGCCCCAGTGGGCAGCGCTCTTCATGCCTCCCCGAGCCACCTGAGTGCCACACGGGGTGGGTCACCAAGTCCCAGCGGCGAGCTTCCAACCACGGGGCTCCGCAGCGTGCTCCTAATGCAGACAGGGGCACCAAGGGCTGGCACCAGCCTGGGAAGGTTTCACCAGGACTTCCCTGTCTCCTTCTGGCAGGGGCAGCTCCCGAAGCCGGGCCCAGGCGCAGCCCCTCCAAGCCCAGCCGCACGCCTCTGCCTCCCCGTGCCCACTCGCCACGGGCGCCTGCGCAGCCCCAGCCCATGTGCGCCCACAGCGCATCCCTAGTGGCTCCGAAGTGGCACTGAGTGCCAGGAGCTCTCCTGCTCTGTCCCGCTCTGGGCTGGCTCTAGAAGTGTGAACACTGTCTCCAGTGTTGCTTTTATGCAGTTACAGACAATAGAAAACACTCAGGCATGCAAGACATGCACTCTGCGCCCAGCGAGCACCGGTGCATGGCCCCAGGGACCTGGGTGGGTGCCCAGCCCTTGCAGGGAGCGTGGGGTGGCGGGGGAGCGGGACGAGCCACCAGAGCCCCGGGCGGCGGGCGCTGGCAAGCGGAGGTGCGAGAGCAGTGGCAGGTACACGTACAACTGAGAGGCTGATGTCTGACCTGTTCATATTTCTCCAGCTCTGTGTGATAGATTTGTCTGATCTGGGTCAATTTGGCTCTGTAATCTGAGTGTTCAATAGAGTTATCTGAAGACCCTCCAGAGGCTGCTGCGGCTGCAGCTGCTGCCGCCGATCCCCCACCTTTCTCCGGACCTGAGACTCCTTCTGCCAGAAGCATATTGTCTAGTCTCATTAGCTGAGGATCGGGAGGGTCTTCCTCCTGGGCTCCTCGGATGCTCAAACCTTGGGCAGAAAAGAGAGAACAAGAGAAAACACAGTCAGTATTTCTTGCATCTGCCAGGCTCTGCCCGCTCACACGCGGTGCTGTGTCCCTGCAGCCCTGCAGGGCCAGACCTGCCCCCGGCCGTCCTCCGCCCTGCTGTGCCCTGTGGCGCCCGAGCGGCCCTGTCCTCCCGGCAAAGCCCGCGAAACTTGGCGCAGACAAACTCCATGGGCTCCCAGCCGTCCTGCAGAACCCCATCGGTTCCCATAAAGAGCAAGAATGTCTTCCTCCAGCTTTTAAAGGACCCTGCAGAATTTTTAAACACTTCATTTTAAGTATTAAAAGATTATTCACATGAGTACAGATATGTATGCTTTATGGTTGTTTTCCAAGACATATCTAAATCTACAAAAGGCTGGCATTATCCCTACACATTATATCACTTTGACGCAAGACCACATGTTAAAAGTAAGTGCATTATTTATTTGGAAATAATTGATTTGCTTCTCATTTCCTTCCAAATGGATCCGAGCACTATGTTATTCTGACTGAGACTTGCACCACTGGATTCCGCTCCTCCTACACAGCCCAAGCACTGGCCTAAAGCACCAGGTCAAAAAGCTGCTGCTCGCCCCTGAGCTACAGTAGACTTCAGGCAAAGCTCCCACTGGCACCAGGCACACGCATGCAGCTGTCTCCGTGTGTGCCAGCAGTCTCTGGCTGCACACAGGTGCCCTGTGCTGAAATCTCACATAGGGAAGGGAAAATGGCTCAGACAGAATCAAGGCAAAGGCTCAGAAACTGCTGCCGCAGGGAGCGGCAGCGAGGAGGCGCAGGACTGCACGCTGCGGCCGAGCCTGCGCCCACGCACGGGGCGCGCACACCGCAGGACTGAGCTGCCCATGCTGCCCAGGAAGCTGGTTGCTATCACGATGCTGGGATACTCAGTGTGGTTAAAATCGCCAGTGCTCTTGCACTCCTTGTTGGGAACAATATTTTAAATCTAATTTCTGTTTTAAATCGAGAATTTCCAAAGCAATGCTCAGTCAGCAATCTCTTCTGCATCCTATAGATCAAGGCTGACAATTTGTAAGTTTAATCAGGGTGTGCGGGCACAATGCCAAGCTGTTATCAACAATGTTGAAAACAAAGTTTAAAAATAATTACAGTCATATAGAAATCACTAGAGGCGTGGCTTCTTGAATCAACATTTCCATTAAAGATGTAATGCAACCGCGTACATCCCAGCCCAATTAACCTCTTTACATCTGTGTAGGAGCAGGCACTGGCACGCTGGTTGCTGCAGGTCCCGGGGGTCTGCCGCTGCCCCTCGCACGCTCGCAGGGTGCCTGCGCCCATCTCCGCTGCTCGCAGCAGTGCAGGCTCCGAGCGGACAGCGCCCAACATGGCAGCAGCACCCGCAGCGGCCACGCGCGCAGCTGAGTACAGCAGCGCTGGTTTCTGTGCAGGAACAGCAGCCTCTCCCGTACAGACTTCGCTCCATGCTGTCCAAAATGCCCTGCACAGCACACGGTGACCCCCTGGCTGGCCAGCCTCCCAGACTTGAGAGAGCACAGCATTAACTTTGCTCTAAAATACACATTTTAAACTTGTCACCTTCATTTAAAACTATAATTCCATATAATTTCATGGGAATAATAAAAATGTCTCATCATCTCTTTAGCTTATTTCTGTTGCCCATTCAGAGGTTCGCAGATGAACGGGGTCTGAAAACACAGTGCATCGTCACAGCGCGCCCCGGGGCGCACGCGCTGGGACAGCCCCGCCACGGCCACGGCCACCCGTGCTGCTCCGTACGCGCCCGATGCCTGGCGCCGGGCACCGGGGCGGCCAGCCCGGGTTGAGAGCCCCGCGGCCCCGGTCCCGGCTGGCAGGGCTGCGCCAGCTCCGCTCCATCCCTTGCGCCCCTCGTTTCCCTGGGGCTTGCTGCCCTTGCTCTTGCACAGCCCCTGCCAAGGCGTTCCTGCTAACATGGGGTGGTTTTTCTGCACTGTGCTGGTGAGGTATTCCTCCTGTTTATCTT
>VXAA01002816.1:353461-367747 GCA_013399115.1 Anseranas semipalmata
CTACAGATTTTATGTTGGCTACATTTATTTCCCATTGTAAATTATGTCTAAGTTTGTGCAGTTTTACTGCATTGTCTCTCTTCTTACTTTTTACAGATCTCTGTGTTTCCAATTCCATTTTCTTCTTTTGGATCATTCTATTTTTCTTGCTTACTCCTGACTTGCACTTAGTGCTAGGATGTCAGTCTTATTTGTGCTCAGCTCGAGGAAGCAAAGTGCGCGATAGCTCCTCATCACTGCCCCCCCGCGTGCCAGGCGCCAGCCCCGCGGGCAGAGGGCTGCGCCGGCTGCAGGCACCCGCTCCGCCCGCGGCGCCGAGCGAAGGCTGCTTTCGTCTCCTGCAGCTGCACGAGTGACGAATTCCCTGTGCAAGGCTCAGAAACCCTACATCAGGGCAGCATCCAAGGAACCACCCCTCTACGCCCCAGATGTGATGGCATCACACTGGTTCCAAAATGCACGCTGACTTTAATAATGCTGATTCTAAACTGAACACATACCCCAATGCTGCTTCTGTGTTATGCTTGGTCAAGGACTTCTCAGTCTTTACATTCGAGGAAGGATGTAGCTGTATTTACATATGCATGAAGATGCTTTAAGCCGTCAGATGCGGTGCTGTTAATGGAGAACTCTCCTCGCAGCACCGGGCAGCCACCACATAAAGACCACGAGCACTGATCTTCCCCAGCAGGGAAGAAAATATTGCACCCCACTTCCAGTTAAAAACACCAGATTTGCTTAGCCATGGACTTTATGGGTCTCTGTAAAGTTCACTCATAAATCCCTCATGGCAGTCAGAATCCTTCACGGAGCTGATAATTTACCTGCCTTCTCTCTGCTCTTCTTTCTCCTCTGCTATTGCAGCCATCTTATTTCTCCACCTTACAAAACGTCCCAGATGTGCAGCTTGCTCTCAAGCAGAGGGACTGGCCCCGGCACAGCGGCTCTGCGGCGCGACGCGCGGCCACGTCCCACGTGCAGCATTAGTGTGGCACGAGGGCCGCGTCGCTGTCAGGACACGTGCATGTAACGGCGTGACATAAAGTTTTATCTGCGTTATTATAAGGGACATAGCCTGGCTTTACGGCGCGGGCTGCGAGCAGCGTGTTGCGTGCTCATCGCCGGGCACTCCCGCGACGCTGCTCCGGGGTGCGCTGGGGCAGCCCGGCCCCGACACCGCCTTCACGGGGACGCCTGAGGCCCCGAGCGCGGAGCAGCCACCGGCGCCTCGGTGCCACGTCCCAGCGTCCCCCAGCGCCGGGTGCCTGGCCCGCTCCCCGCGGTAAATCAGGCGAACGAGGTCTCGCCTTAACATTGCAGAAACGCACACTTATGTAAAAATATGATCAAAGTTTTATACATTTAGAATTTCCTAACAATAAATCACATAAATGGATATCTACACTGGGTAATAAAACTGAACAGATTCTAAACTGATCGGTAAAGTTGCTCATAAATTGTTGTTTTTAGCAAGCTGTAAACAAAAGCTGTATAAATACCAAGTGAGCCTTATAATGTAACTAGGTACACAGAGAAGTGCTCCAGCTGGTCTGTTTTCAGAGAAAATGCACTGTTTTTGGACAATGTTTGGAACTCTTTTGTTATTGCCCAGCATAAACATCAGATCTGCTCCTTGATATACTGGCAACAAAGGGAGAGAAGGAGCAGAAATAAATGCTGCCGACTGTGTTGTCTCTCCTGGTTCTCCTTCTTGCAGAGGTTTACACGCCATTATGTACCTCGCTGTCGTCTGATGGGGCTATGCGAGGCACAGCCCTTCTCTGTACTGTCGGTATTTTATTTAATTGCATTTCAACAAAACAAAGAAAGCACATAGATATTCATGCAAACCATGCACTAAATGTAATACTTACCTGATAGGGATAGAAACTATGCGGGATTCCCAGCCCAGAAATCACAGAAGAACACACTGTAAATTCTCATCTTTTTCTAACACCCATTTCAGAAAGAAACAAAAATGATCATTTTAGCTGCCTGTCCGAAGGAGACATACACGGCCAGGGAGACCCAGTGCAGGACCCCAAGGTTAGGTTAACAGCTCAGAGCACTTCGAACCTGCCAGGGAAAACCCTCTCCCAGAACTGGTACTTCAGGTGGTAAAGGCAGAGGTGTCAGCTTTGATTTCAGCTAACAGAAAGGAATCTTTGGATGGATAAGCTCCAGGACCTTTGAATTAAATGAAAGACCAGAACACTCTACAGAATGTCTGCAATAACAGTCTCTACAGAAAATTATGAGGAACTACATAAATCCACCCTCTTCCTCTTCACACAGGCTCATTAAAGCAGTACTGACTCTCTGGGCAGCTATAATTCTGCTGAGTGATACCCTGGAATCACCCTGTCAATACCCAGTGGTGTGCTGCCTCTCCAACTATCTGTGCCCCTAATATTCCTCTCTTTGATGGGATTTGCTGACCTTTAATCTGATGCTAGTTTACTCTCATCACTGAAGTGCAAGTCAGAGAGCAATAAAACGGCAACCTCACTGATTCAAAAGGGAGAGCTAAAGCGCCACTAACTGTGAATCTAACCTTTCGTAATGGCTCTCCCCTTAAAAGGGGAAACATGAAGTGCAAGGCAGCTAAAACAAACAATATTTAATGCTGACTACAAGATTTATTGCAGCCCTCTTTGCATGGGTATTAAATTGGAATTTCAGGGCTGTAAACTGAGGAAGAGGAGAGGGACAGCGCGGACGGAGCCGCGGCCCTGTGCAGTGCCTTCCCGTGCCATGGCACCGCCAGCACCGATGTGCAAAGCACCCGCAGAGTCACCGTGGCCCTCAGCCACGAGCCAGGGCCACCAGGAGCTGGCAGGCCTTGTGGTGCCGGGGAGGGTGCGGGTGAGAGGCGCCCACCAGGATGGTCCCCGGGCACAGGTGATGGAGGGGTCCAGCTGGGGCGGGAGGAGGGATGGGGGAAGGCTTGTCCTGACCAAGCCCATCCAGCTGGGTGGCCCCAAAATCGGTCTTACTGGGAGGAGGCATGGTTTAGCACGTCTGCTGTGAGAGGGAAATCATGTGGAAATAAAGGTTATACTAAAAATGCAGGTGCTCTTCCCCAAAGAAGCCACTGGGGGCTGTCGCACGGGCTCTCCCCAGCTCTCCAGCCCTCTGCACACCGGGCAGCTCCAGCAGTGCTCCAGATGGGGTCTTCTCGTCCGGCTGTGCTTGCAGTGTCTGGCGGTGTCACCAGCAGCCACAGAGACCAGCGAAGAGCTGTGGAACAGCCTGCCTCCCCATGTGCCGCACCACATCTCCACCCGGTCTTTCATTTATTCTATAAACGGCGGGAAATACGACTTGCAACACAAGCCCAGTTTTCCGAGGGGTGCGGCACTTTGTGCCGGGCAGGCTCCTCCTGTGCTGCTGGGGCACCGTGGATGCACACAGCTCCCAGCACGACTGCTCCGCTGTTGGTGCCTCTAGCATGACCAGCCCCATGGCCAGCACGTGGACAGGAGTGCAGCCGGTTCCTCCAAAGGAGTCCCAGCGTGGCTGAACCAGAGAAGCCAATAAAGGACACAAATCTCGTACGTTGTATACACACAGATCAATAGAAAACACACTGAAGTCACATCACAAAGCAAAAGAGAAATTATTGCATAACAAATTTCTCTCTGGCTCTCTGGGGAAAATAAAGACTGACAGCTTTGGGTTTAACAGGTGCTGCTAGAAGATGAGCTACTTATTAATACTGCTAGGAAGGAAAAGGATGATAAAAACTATAATGTGATTAATTATTTATGTTTACGAGCATGATTTTTGAGAGTTACAGTTTGTCACACAGATCGCGTGGTCGGGTCTGACTCGGCACATCGCACCCCAGAACGCGCCTGAGGGGGTCCCCACTACACGCACCACAATTAACAGGGCAGCAGAGCACAGCCCACCGAGGCATGCCGCACGGTCCCGAGCCTCCACCCCACCTCCTCCGCAAGCACTCCTCCCATCGACAAACACCTGGGAGCATTTTGGGGGGGGGAGAGACTGAGTTAGAAGTTTCTCTTAAGCATAAAAGCTAGAAAAACTCGCGGCTGCTCTCCGCCTGGCGTGGCTCTATTAGCAGGCGGGCTGAGGACAGAGGCGGAGGCTGGCGGCCCCACTCCCGCAGCTCGTTCCCTCGCGCTCGGGGCGGTTCTGGTCGGGGAGGTGACAGCTCACCCGCCCCGGGCCACCGCATGGGTGCGCAGCGGTGACGAACGCCGCAGCCCTGGGTCCCGCGCCGCGCAGCCACGGCACAAGCATCGCCAAACCCATGGCAGATTTGCATGCAGCAATTACTGCACAAACAGCACCCAGCACTGTTGAAAAGAAAATTGGGAGCATGCAATTGCAGAAACGCACAAAGACTGACTTTGTCAAACCTAACAGGCGCTGATCAGGGGAGAGCTTTTATAAGGGACACTAAGAGATGCATCAGACAAGAGCAAGGCTGAATACAAAACAGTATTAGTACAAAAAGGAACAAAGAAAAGGCCTGCTCCGCGTAAGAACTGGCAATACATTAAAAATTTAAAACCTGGCACGACAAATCTGGATACTCCCTGCAGAAGACAACTGATATTAATGAACAGGCCTGTGCATTCATTGTCTGGGATCCCAGAGGAAAAAAATAATGCTGGTTACACTGAATTTTTTAAAGAGAAATTCTTCTCTGCACAAACAGCTCCTCCACCAAACCAGCAGATTACTCCTGGCAGTTTTAACCTTAGAAAGTGTCTAAAAGCATTCACCTGCCCGAGCACCCGATACACCTGCGTGTACCTCATTTCTCAGTGTAATTCTTCAGCACAGGACTTCATCAAAGCCCGGCTTCCCCCACTCACATTTATTTATTCAAGGAAAAGTACACGCTCGGGCTTTGCTCAGCCGCCCCTCTCAGCCACAGATAAAGCAGTTTCCTCAAGACAAAGAGGGTTTTGGTTTCTGTAACATTTAACCTGACAGCGCTGGAAGAAGGGCGAAGAAACGACAGCTCGGGGCTGCATTGTTCGGCAGGGGCCCTGCCTGCCCAGGGCCGCGCACCCAGCGCCTCCGCAGTGCTGGGGCTGTGCTGGGCCCGGCCTGGCCCGGCCGGCTGCAGAGGGCAGGCCTGCTGCGGGACACGGGGAGCCTTCTGCCCCTGCCTCTGCCGGGCGTGGGATAATTATTTACTGCCATCGTCCTCGAATTGTTCACCACTAATAGAATGCGGAAATAAAACCTTCCTTTTTAAAGAAAGGGATGGGAAAAGCGCACCAGCCGCCGCAGCGACTCACTGGAGCCCCTTGGAACGACCAGCCCCAGCCGAGGGATTTTTGGGGCCACCTTTGTTGCTAGGAAACCATAACCAGAAAGTTAGGAAATGCCGAATAAGGCGCGTACTTCTCCGATGACGGACACAAATACCAACGCTTGGCTGTAATAAGGAGCGAGGGAAGCCCTCCAGGGGCATTTTCACTCTCTTGGCAAGGCTGATGCACGGGAAGCTCCTCCAAGCTGTGCCATATGACCCCAGCAGCCACAAAGGCCGCTACCGGTACAAAACATGTCGTGAAGAGTGGAAACATCAACCAAATGGAGCTGACAGCAAGAGGGCTGCCTTTGGGAGCCAGGACTTGGGCGGGGGGCCCAGGCCGTTGTCCCCACGGCCAAGCTGCTCACGCTGGCCCCGGCTGCCCTGGGGCTGCCCGCTCGGGAAGCACCCCCCGGCCGGTGGCACCGCGCGTGCCCCGCAAGGCCCAGGAGCACCCGACGGTGGCGGTGCCCGCAGCCGCGCGTGGCTCAGAGGCCTCTCGGCCACGGGAGCGCACCCAGGGCGGGCCGGCCCCGGCAGCCTTCTGCTCCCCGGCTCCAAATTGCGTTTCTCCACTCTGCGAGGCTTTGGGTACGGTGTCACAGCCGCACACTTGAGCGCACACAACAAGCAAAAGGCTCATTGTTACTGCTGTCGCTGTTGCACTCCTTCGGTGGCTGGGCGTTTGGGTGGAAGCCTACCTGCCGGCAGCAACGCGCTGCGGAAGAAGCTGGGAATATCGGCAGTTTATACAGGGTCATCCGTGCAACGCACAATTATGCTGGGGTGAACTGTGTTATAGGGAATGCCTCAAGTTTTAAACTGTCATTAGAATATCGTGGCCTGATTTTAACAATACAGCAGCGCTTCTAATGATCTTTAAGGTAATTCACTATTCAGACCCCAAGCAAAAGATGCAAATGTACCACTGAAAGCTCCTTATTAAATACCCACAGGCTACAGTTCTGTACAATAAGTGGTCCAGGTCTTTTTAGAACATCCTAATTAGATGAACAGAGATGCAGAAAAATGCAAAACCAGGTCATGCAGCAAAAATGTTGGGGGAAAAAAAAGCTGCAAAACAACCCCCCCTCCAAGCCCCTCATTAAATGCCCCTCCCCCATACCGCATCCCTTATTAAAACCCTTGCAGCGTGGTGAAGTGGAGCCACAGGCTTCCAGCCCACCGCCGCCCCCAAAACAGAGGTGACCGTTATTGTTAAAGTTAAGTTTTCAGTTTATTGCCAGGGATATGTCTAAGTGATGATATAAATAATACTATGAATAATACATTAAGCAAAAACCCAATCTGAAATTAAATTTGCCTTGGGTTGTCTTCCTTTTTACTATATACATACAGAATTATTATGCACTAGGCAGGGAAAAAACGCTAATATCAAGGTAACACCTTTTCCCCCTTAGAAAGTGGTAAGAACTGCTACGCCTGAAAAACTGCTGTCTTACACCAGAAACATCAGGACAGAACTTCTCTTCCCCCTGAAATAAGGCAATAAACCTGGAGACAGGTTTCAGTGCTGACTGGAAAGATTCCCTTCTGCACGACTCAAGCAGAGATGTTTGCTTTGGCCTGGCGCGTCTGCACGCAAAGAAACGTGCAGCATCACTTGCAGGTGCACTGAGGTTCATCAGAACCTCCTGCCTGGCCTCGCTGGGATAATTCACTTTCAGTGCTAGGAGCTGGTCTTACATTGACTTGATCTGTATGTCTCCAGTTTAGCTCAGATCAGTACCATCCCTTTACTCACTGGTTTTTCAGCATTTAGCACTGACCTTGCTTTGATTTCCAAAACATTCCCACCACGGCCAGCGTAAGCAGAGCAGGGCCTAGCCAGGCTCATGTCGTGCAAAATCCAGACTGGACCTCGATACCGGACAAGGGAGAGGAGCGCTACCGCTGGAGCTGGGCGGTGAATGGGGCTGTGGTCTGAGACCAGGCACCCACCTCTCTCCCTGACCCCATGCCAAAACTGCAGTGTGATTTTAGACAAACCACTTCTTCCCATGCCTCAGTTTCTTCAGATGGAAAGTAAGATGATGGGTAGTTAGGTCACTCCACAAAGTGCTGCTTAGGAGTCTTCCCCTCTTCCCAGGAAACCAGCCCTGTGCTACATGGTGCTAAGGACAGAAAGCTTCCTCTGCTCACCTTTCCTCTGGCTCCCCTCCCTGCACTGCCACCAGCGCAGCCAGTCCTCCTTCCCCGTCCTGAAAACAAGCCCTGCTTCTCCTCTGAGCACAGTGTCACGAGGCAGCGCAGACAGACTGGAGATCTTCTGAACTCGTGCCTCCGTGCATCAGGTCCTTCCAGTGCACTCTCCATGCTGCAGGGGACGTGCATCCTGCTGTCAAGCTGCTGCTAGGGCACTGCAAGTACTGGCACACTAATGCAAATTATGGCAATTCACAGGTTGTTTTTGTCACGTGAACAGAAGTTTAAAGGCAATAAACTGAGACCGAAATATTCATTTCCTGAATTCTCTACGAGAGAAAACTTGGGTGACTCCAGAGTTCGGGAGACTGCAGAAAGGGCAATCTGCTCCGCTCTGCTCCTGTGACAGCCTGCCAAAGTACTGTCTTACAACTTGGGCTACTTGGGTGAGGACATCTGCACTCACTGTACTTCTGCAGGTGTTTCCACAACACTAAGCACAAGGTCTGTGGTGCCAAGGCTCGCCAGCTTCTCTTTCTCCTGCCCTGCCTGGGGAAGGAGAGGCACCGACCTCTCCACGCACGGCAGCTCAAAAGGGCAATGGGCATCGCCTTGGCTTTCATCTTGAATTCCTGAGGCTCGCCTGGGAGTGACGCTAGGAAATATATGGTTAATGCACTAATTACCATAATTAAGAGTTACCAATTTAATTATAGCTGAGAATATTAATGCTGTAACATTTGTTGGAGTGCTGAAAACAAACCTTTAATGCACAGACTTTGTTCGCAAACATCTAATGGAGCCCTCCTCCACTTCGCTTGGTGCTTCAGTGCTGACACAACAGCGATAGGTTCAGATTGAAGAACTTGTCAGCAATCAGGCAGGAGGAGGCTAATTAGCTGGCAGGTTAATGAGTGTGATGGCTCTTGACAGCATTTTGTTACAGCCTCTACTGTATTTAAACAATAAATGATTATTACTTAAACACAGTGGAGACAGTCTTATTAGGAGAGCTAGACCATATATTTATTTTCATAAAAATGAGACTAATTCCTTAGTGTAAAGAATAAAATGTAAAATTTTGGCTGATTTCAGTCTCACCTCTGAATTTCTGGGGTATTTTGCTAGAGAAGGACAGCAAAGGTTTTAAAAGTCCTTGTGCTCTCCACGAGAAGCCATCATACAACAGCACCAAATGTCTGAATCCTGGGTGGCTATAAAATACAAATGGTAGTGATGCAATTTAAAGAGCAATCTTGTTTGCCAGCCATAACAAAACACAGGCATGTCAAATTCTCTCTCATTTTCACCCTGTATTTTTAGCCTTAGCCCCCATGTGCAATAAGTGCCGGGGATTCTCCATCCCCACAGCCTTCAGGCTCGGATCGGGCTCTCTATTTTCCTTCCTTTGGTAACTGGGATTTGAAAACAGGTGGTGAAGTAAAGGAATAGCTCTGTGGAGAGATTAACCCATTTCTCTGGCCAGTTAAGGGGGGAAGGGGGACATCTTACAGCACTCTTGCAATCCATAAACATAATGAGAACGAGAAGGAAAGTGTCTACATCCAAAAAATCTGAAAGCACATAAATACAGTGCCTTTCCTGCAGAAAAGGCAGGTAGGAATGAGCCACTGGCTGTAGTCTGAACTGTATTTACAGGACATGCAATTGCAAATATGTGTCCAGAAAAACCTTATCTGAGGAGAATTAAATTGAATCCATAGCTGTGTAATAATAAGGGAGGGTTATTTCAATTTAATATTTAGTGTTCCCTAGGAATTTGTACATAAACATGGAAGAAACAAAAGGCCTCACCTGCTGAGACTAATACCATTTTCGAAATTATTTTTGCATACATGAAAATGATTTGTGCCCCTCCACGCTGCTGCTGAACATGTGAATAAAAATAGAAAAGGCAGTGAACTCCTGAAATCCTGTCTAATCCTTAATACCGCACCATATATTTTTAAGATTCAAAATGCCAGGCAGCACGCGGCGGCAGCACACGGCCGCGCAGCCGCAGCGCCAGGTGGGCGCAGGCGGTGCCATGGCCCCTCCAGGCAGCGCCCGCGAGCGCTGCCCCGGGGAGCCGGGCTGGGGACGGGACGGGCACGGCCGTGCCACCCTCCCGGGCCCCGCGCAGAGCGCGGCGATGG
Source organism: Anseranas semipalmata (assembly GCA_013399115.1). NCBI lineage: Eukaryota > Metazoa > Chordata > Aves > Anseriformes > Anseranatidae > Anseranas > Anseranas semipalmata. Next base: position 363,083 of record VXAA01002816.1, read on the forward strand.
AGAGAGCTGGGCAGCGCCCTCGCCAAGGCGCCCTCGGGTCCCTGGGCGCGAGCAGCGCTTGCAAAGCTCCACCTGAATTCTGAGCCCCGTCCCCGGCTCCTGACATTATAAATAGAGCACAGAGACAGCTCGCTTGCATCACCCGGCATGTGAGCATTCATCACGCGGGAGCCACGCATGGCCTGCGCATCAGCATAAAGCATAAAGTCACGTCAAGCCCAAATTAAACCTGCGTTTTGCGAGCTTTGCCAAAGATGGCAGACTATTTCCAGAGCTGAGGATCTAAAGATCACACCGCTCTATTAAATATTGATGGGTTTGTAAATATACGGAATTCAGCAACCACACCAAACTTTCCATATGAAGCTTTTGAACACCTCAGCTTGAAGAGACTTATCTAAATTTTATTCTTTTACATTAAAATATTAATAGCATTTGATAGAGCAATTGTAACCCAATACCATTCCAGGAAAGGCTGGCATCTGGCAAAAATCACCAGACTCTCTGGCTGTTTAAATGAGAATATTCTTCAGTCTGAAAAATTATTTATAGAGGGTTTTTTTACTACCCTTGTATACTGCAATGTTATTTCCTTTCCCACACACTAGCAAAGTCCATTTTCACAACTGCTATAAAGCGGCATGTTCACAGCTAGTAAAACAACTCAATAAATAGCCTCGCGAAGCTATAGCTGTCTCATATCCTTTCCTCAATAAAAACAGAGGTGAACTGCTTATTTTCAGCAGCACACTATAAGAAGACAGAAGCATTATGACTGCTCATACATTCTGACTATCATTTGCCACAAGCTATATCTGTCAGCATTAAATAAAGCTGCATTATAAATGTAAACAAAACACCCACATCTACAAAATGAGCTGTCCGCCATTGCTAGAGGCATGAATTGAACCCGCTTATTGACTCAGCTTGCTCTTTTTATTTATTCTTCTACAAAGACATGCATTTACTTTACCCTACAAGCATAGTGGGTTTAGGGGCGGTAACTTGTCTCCTGCACGAGCTGAAAAGGCAGGTTGGTGACAAATGCAGATCTTAATGGGAACACCATTAGGTGGGCAAACATTGAACTATTATTGAAAAACTGATTTATTTTAAAAGGTTATCCTAGACCAAAACACTACATCATAAATAATTTGCAGGATCAGTCAAGTGAATTTATACTTATGATTTTTTTTAAAAAGGTAATTCATTGCAATCAAATAATAATGCCAGTTTGAGAGGAATTACACTCAAATATCAGCTGCTCAGAATTTACAGTCTGAAGAGGTTAAAAGGTGCTCAGCTCTACAGCAACACACATCAGGCTTGTTCACTGACAGTAGGTTATACATCTTTCTCGACTGGAAGAAAGTTCTGTCCCTGTCAGACAAAATTCACCTTTGCACAAGGCCAGGACAGCACTCAGGCACTGGCAGCCTCCAGCGGAGGGGCGTGAGGTGCTGCGAGCCCAGCCGCGTCCCGGGGCAGCACTGCACTGGGGTGCTCCAGCCCACAGGGCCGCCCAGCCCCGAGGAGACCCCGGGCCCACGGGAGGGTACGGAGCTCGGGGAAGCGGAGCGCAAAGGAGCAGGGAATGCCAGGGACACCGCGGCCGCGTACGGAGGCAAAGAGCATCTGCCGCGGGTGAATGGTACCGAGACCTGGTATGTAAGACAGATGCGGAGCTGCTGGTGCGCTCAGAACCAACATGAGATAACACTAGTCGTACAAAAATACTGCGTGTTCCCCAATTAATAATTGCAATAAATTATTTATATAGATATTCACATTTCTGCGAAGAAGGGAGAATAATTATAAATAATGCATTGGATATGAGAGAAGGATTCTTGTTTAAAATATGCTATAAAAGAAGTAGTTTTGCAAGAATTGCAAACAAATGATGTGGTCCCATTTCTCAAGCTGGACTGCAAGGTATATCAGCCTCTGGACTAAATCTTGAAGCAGCGGGAGTGCATCTTTCCTGTAAAACAGGTAGCCATTGAAGGAGTTTCCATAATATTCCTACCATCTGGCTCTTCTCCCTCACAGTTTGTAGCAAACTGTGTTTTGAGATAGCTTTTCTTCAAAGTGGGACCACAAACAGTGCTGTTTTGACTTCACATAGGGCAGATTTTGAATCTAGGTCTCCAAAGGCCCTGCAGTTGCCGCGTGATGCTGCACTTTCCTTTCTCTCCTGAGCCCCGGCAGAGAAATTCAAAGGCAACTTCAGAAAGGAAAGGGAGAGTGAAGGCATAAGTTAAGCAATTGGATGACGTTGGCACAAGTCCTCTCGTTACATGGGGGCATCCCTCATGAATGGACAGGAACAAGTGTTCCACTGTTTCACATCATCCATTCTTCCAGAGGTAGATATTAATTATTCCTGCTTTTCCATTTTAAGATAAGCTTGTTAACAAGAAATTATAGGGTTGCTCAGAGCGGCTATCCATTGGGTTGCCTGAATCAGAGTTTATGATGTTTACAGAGAAAAAGAAAATCAGTGTAAGGAGTAGCAGAGAGTAATTAATGTATTGCAGTGTGGAATTTCCACTTCCTACCTCCATTTAAATCAAATAAAGCTTGGCAGTGCCAGAGTAAATCAAGGGGCAGCCACCAGGGAGAGAGGATCGGCAGAGGCATTAGAGCCAGATCCAAACCTGTGCTTCACCAAAGCTCCTACTATTATTACTTGTGCAAAGCAAATATTCAGCCTCCAACCCTAAATCATTTCAATTCCTATTTCCAAGTATAATTTAATCTTTTTCAGCGACACTTGATGCTTACTTCATCACAGCATAATGACAGATTAAAAAGTTGTTGAATTAAATATTAAAGAGGACTTCAGGCAGTTCTGCATTTTTAAGGAATAACACAGATTGGAGATGAAATGAGAAGCCCAAATGCATATTTTATTCCAAAAGGAAAGAATACATATATTTTTCCTCCAGGCCACCTACTTTGTAATAAAACATAGGGCAGGTTTTTATTTAGAGGATAAAAGCATGATATAGTATTATAGGATTCATATCACTGTAAACTGGTACCATGCAATGGTGTCAAAGCTAATGACACCGTATGATCAAACACAGTCTTTTGTTAAATATATATGTGTATCTGTACTGCATATCTGTACTGTATATAACTCTATATAGTCATTTGCAATATTTTCATTAGACTACTTAAGCACAATTTATTGACTCTCAGATGTGAAAGTTTATCTTGTGATGACACCTCCTGTGTAGAATGACACCAAAGCGTAGAATGCAAAACATAATTTAAGCTATTATTAAAATATAAATCATTCCAAGGAAAATTATATGTCAGTATATGAATAAAAAAGTCACTTTAAATTTCAACTGCAGTTTAAAGTGTCTGAAAGTCTTGAAGATAAATAGAGATGACAACAAGTTTTGAACTTTAAAAGAAAGCTCCACGTTTTGGTGTAAAAGAGTCACAAACTATTTTATTGTAATATAATATTAGGATATCCACCTTTTCATATAAAAGGATCAAAGATCACATCTTTAGTATTTTACATAGATATTAATATTTCTCCTTAGCGACCATATGCAACGCCTTCAATAGCTGTATCTTCGTCAGTGTATGGGTCACAAATGTTGCTTTCATTCTGTATTATACATGATACACACACGTACAGAGATGGCAGAAGAAGAATCTGGAGAAATCTTTGATTGCTGTAAAGTGAATACAGTGAAATCAGAGGTGTCATCTGAATGCAGTACAGGGTGGGCGTCATTGTCAGCGCAGCTCCGATGCAGAACCACGCTTCGCACACAGACACCCATGGGGCAGGCGGGAGAAGGGACGCAGCGGGCAGTGGGAGAGCAGGGCTGCCCTTGTTTGAACGCGCACGTACGGCCGCTCGCGGCTGACTGCCGTGGGCCAGGGGGGTGATTCAGCACCTACCACACCACACAGGCACTCGGGCTTTCTGCACTCGTATCTCCATGTGACGCGCACTCAGTACGATAGCCAGTAAATATTTTCACGTATGCTTCCATATCCCCCGTTTGTGGTATTAGGCAAAGCAGTCTCTGATATTTTAGCGAGTGTTTGGGATGTGGGCTGGCGACAGGGTGACTTGGTGCGCTTCCCCATCAGCGGGGACCTCCATTCTTGGCAGCAGACAGGGCAAAATTCCTGAGGTGAAATGAGCCATTTTCAACCATTTGTCCTGGCACCATGAGCAGCAATTTTGCTACTGCACTAAAGCCTTGGACACTGGAAACATACGAAAAATCACCAGAAAATAAACAGACTAAAAGATCCCTGCTCTTCCCTGGCGGTGCCCGCAGAGGCCACCTGCGCCCAGCGCACCCGGGCCCCGCCGCCCGGCCGTGCCACCCGCGCCACCCGCACCACCNGCCTGCCCAGCCAGGCGGCAAGGTGTGCAGGACCGCGCCGGCCGACATTTGCAGGGCTCAGGAGGGGTGCGAGGGGCCCATCCATGGCGGCCCAGGCCGCGGCTTTCCCGCCAGGCAAGGCCTTGCCAATTCAGGGCCGGCATGTGCTTCCCGATTAGTGGGATATTATTAATTATTATTGCCGCTATTAATACCAAAGGGATCTTGGCTGTCTTTTTGTCAGCGCAACCACTCTGCCTTTAAGTCATTAAGCCGCAGAACAATAACGGCGGGGGGGGGG
>VXAA01002816.1:367769-422769 GCA_013399115.1 Anseranas semipalmata
TGTTCCCTCTCCCAGGCTGAGCGGCTCGTCCTGCTCCCATGTAAATGAACTTAATGCTCTTCATTCAGGCGCACTCGGAGGGTTCTCATTTACTGCCTCTCTCTCTGTGACAGCATTTTCTCACCAGCCCTGACTGCATAATTAATGCAAATGCAGCCTTAGTGTCATGAGCTGGGCTCCTTTGGTTTACTTTGGTACGACACTTACAGAGGAATATTAACTAGAGAAAGCAGCATCACAACAGGGGTGGAAAATCAGCCTGTCAGGGACTCATTCCAAATGCCACGGAAAGGAGAGCGCCTTCAAGATTGTTTCATCAAGGTGATTGAGAACAAAAACTACTGAGGAAAATTCGAGCTTACATTTATGAGCTTCTCCACATACATTATTTATATCACTAGAACCTATAGGAATGTTATTTCCAAGCACATATTCATACAGAGACACTGTTTGGGCTGAGAACTGGAATTAAACGTACAAACACCCCCTCGGCATGGATCACAGGTAACCCGAAGCACTGCCCAGGAAAATGCCTTTGTGCATGCCTGCCTGCTCGCAGGAAGTTCATGGGCATTAGGATTTATTCTAGCACAACTCTACACATGCTCGTGCCTCAAAAAGGTCAGTGAGCCGCATACCCGATATAGCCCTTTGCAGGGATAATCCTGCATTTTAATCCTGCCTGTTCCAATCAAAATTGGCTTTGTTGTTTTTTTTTTTTCCTTTCCCAGTAAACCGACAGCAGTTCTGCACTAAATACATGAGAATTAAAGCAGGAGAGCAGGATTCAGCTACGTTATCTGTACTTTGTACCAAACATTGCAAGGAGAGCATACCATTTTTCCAACAGCCACGCTGGAAATGTTTATTCAGATTAATTCTGCTTATATCTTACTACCAGATAGTACACTGTCTTGTATTTTTGATCTGTAACAAACATAAATTTTCAAGCACTATTTGTTTATTTTGCTTTGCTGTTTGTAGTTACACTGAAAGACACCTCCTTTTTCTAAATTTGGGGATTTTTGCAACAACTTTCTTTATTGCCTAGTGCTTTCAGGCATGCTAGCACTGGTCAGATCTTCTGAGAATGCTGTCCTTTCCCAGCTGCTAATATTATGGCTCACAGAAATATGCGTCAGATTCCTTTCTCCTCCTCCCGCCATCAGTGCTAATTTAAAAAGCGTGAGAATTTTAGCAGTAATAAGTATGGACCCTGCTTATCTGCCTTCCTGTGTTGCAAGACTCTGGATCATCTTTTCAACGTGTCTGCAAAGTCTGGAAACCAAACCTTTTTTGACTAGGAAGCTGAGATTTTCTGTTGATCCCCAAAACTGAAACCTTAACAAAACCAGCATCCAGCATAGTAAAACCTATTATTAAATCCTAAAAACCGGTGATACTCCGACTCCTGAATCAGGCAGAGCTGGTTCTCAGTTTGTTTATTCCCCAGTGAACAGACAAATCAAGCGCTGCCAGAGGACACACGGCTGACCTCTAGTAACTCAAGCAAGGGTGATCGTGTTCTGTCACCTGCGTGCCTTTGGACTGCACACAGTGCAGGCACAATCCCTCTTTGTCTAGGATTAGTGCCCAAAATGAGCGCAGCCACCCTGAAGAGGCCCTGCAGAGGAGATCTGTACCAGAGGGAGCTCTGGGCTGCAGCAGTCGGACGCCGCGGTGGGGCGAGCCCTGCGACCACAGCTACTGGGGTCGGGGCTGCGTAAGCGTCACCGACCTCCAGCCACAGCAGGTGGCACAGCTAGCCACGGGCAGAGCTCGAGTGCAAGGGTTTCCTTCTTTCTTTTCTTTCTTTTTGCAATCCCCCGAAGCCAAAAGCATTCCACGCACCCCAGACTTCGTTTACCTGCTTTACTCCCGTTAATGCAATTAGCAGAAGCGGCCGTGCTGCGTGCGGCCGGCGTCCTGCCCAGCGCCGTGCCACCAGCCCCCGGCAGAGCGTCCGCTTGTTTCCCAGCGGGCGAGGAGTCCGGCTGCCCCGGCTGGGGCGCGGGTGGCCAACAGCCCCTACTGCCAGCGGCCAAGCACTGGTTTAATTGAATACACAGTAACTGAAAATAATACCTTTATCCCCTCTAATATACCATACAACTGAACGGATCAAAATGAACATGCCAGTCAAACGGTTTATTTTAGACAGGAAACAGCCCCGCAGACCATTATTACAAATTAAAGGTATTATATTGAAGTCATTTTTAATCCCTTATAAATGAATAACCCTTCCACCAACATTAAATCATTTTCTTCTGCAGAAGTCACATTTCCTCTCCGTGGTGCAGGATATATTCCCCCCGCAGATCAGGGAGCTATCCTTCCATTAGAGCCGGTGGCGGCTGATTACACCGCACCAGGACTCATAAAATTCCCACAGAATTCGCACTTGCGTCTTCCCAGGGCAGAGCTGCCTTATCTCATCCATAAGCAATAATGCCACTTTATTTTCGGTAATCAGCACGGAGATGATTATTTAGACTCAGTCTCATAATCCTCCTCGCACCAACTACGAAAGATCTTGATTTGAAATCTGTAGTCAAGAAATTCTGCCTCTTGCAAACATGCAACGTGGGAGCTCAGCCCCTCCGGCGCTGCCGGTGCAGGGAGGCTCTCTTGACTTATTTATATTTGTTAAGCTAGACAAAAAGTAGAATGTGAGTCTGGGAAAAGAGCAAGTTCAGACAACTTTTCGCATCAACCACACAATGTCCATTTCGGCATGGCTCTAATAGGGCATCAATATTGTCATTTTAAACTCGGGATCAGTACACAAATGTGCTATAAATGGGAAAATCCCTTGTGATACTGGTGTGAAACATGCAGCTCATTGATTTTGTTCTTGATGGTCTGCTATTAAACTAGCGAACATGCTGACCTTGTGTGCAAAGGCAGAATAGTGTGCATGCAACATAAAGTTGAAAAACAGCTTTAAAATGACTGTTTAAAACTGTAGACTACAAACCTTAAAATATAGACAAGCATTCCATAGTTTATTTTAAATTGGCAACCACAATTTAACAAGCTATTCTAACAAAGGATTAGCATAGCATGTGCTTTTCTTTAGCCATCAATTATGACACAGGGTAATGCAGGGCACAACTTAAGTGTCAAATTACAATATGCTATACAAAACCACTTTACAACACTGCCTTCTGTTTGCTTAGCAATTACTACAATGCGCACTGCTTACCATGGAAAGCCTTGGTCAGAATACTTTCTGAGAATTATTCTGCATGTGCATCGCCTAGAGATTACAAAACATTGGCTGCTTTTTTACCATATTTTTAACGTTTAAACGAGGAAAAAATACACCAGTATTCATTTTTATTTATTTTTATGCTCTACTTTCAAATAAAAATCAAGTGCATATCTTCATTGCAGATTCCATTAGAAAAAGATTTTTATTTTAATAAATTTATTAAATATTGAATATTTCCATAGGATGAAAACAGCAATTTCCATTTAGCTCAATGACAGTTTCAGATACTTGATCTGTTATTAGGCATAAAATTAACAGTTTTATCAATTTCAAATATGGGATGATTGCATGCAGATACTGATGTATGCAAAATATACAATGCTAAGAAGATGTGTGGATAATTTAGCGTGATTTAAAATCTTATCTTCACATAAATCAGTCATACTTACAAATTCCTGCCTTATGAATTGAAAAAATAATACGAATTATATGTATTTTAAATAAGAAAGTTTTTATTATCCTTGTCACGTGAATATAGATTGTATTTCATGTGAACAGGGAGGGGGAGCCCCCTGTTTTAGCTATTTTTTCTGTTCTGCTGTCCTTTCTCCTGCATTTGCCTAAAGGCTCTCAGTAAATTACACTCCAAGTAAATGACTGTAATTTACCCGTTGAATTCCCTTGTTCAGGAAAAGCACACACCACACATTCCAGCGTTTCCACAGCTCAAATTTACCATTCTCGATGTCAAGAACAATCCACGGGCAGTAATTTGAAACTGTTTGAGCCTTCAAATAAGGGAAATTAGAAATGTTTTGAGAGCTAAGATTTTCAGTGAGGAGATAAAACCTGATAAAATCTGTAACAGTTCAATTCCTTCTTCTTTATATTTATAAACAGGGCATTAAATGTACTGTTAAGCCAGTACCCTGACGCCAGCTCAGCCTGGCCAGTATTGCATAGGCAGCGTTATTAGTAACAAAAGGAAAACATTTTTTAATGAGGTGAAATCCTTTAAAGGCCCAACAATAAAAATAAATGCAGACGACCTTACAGAGAGCAGAGAAGTGGCACACGACGCCGAAGTCCCCATCCCGCTTACACCGGCAGCCAAACTGCCCGCGACTCCCGTCGGGCTGGAATTTCCCCCGAATTCCCACCTAGGCTTAATTCAGCTATTTGTTATTTCACGGCTCTATCCCAAGAACGGAGCTAAGGCTGTACAGCTGGGCAAACCTCGAAATTAAAATATTCTATAAAACGGGATTTTAATTAACATCTACAGCGATTAAAGCCGAGAAATCCATACGTGCTCGTGATGAATTATCCCACGCGGCAGCGGGGAATGTTCTGGGCCTGGTGACGGATGCGCTGCACGACCAGACACACACACCTCCCTTCGCCTCGCCACGCACAAAACCCCACCACTAGCACACTCAATAACCGCAACCGCCTATTTCGCTCTGTCTAAAGGCAGGTTTTCGTATGGTAAAACTGTTATAAATCCTCATTATCCTAAATAAAATTACAGCACTTTAAACATTTCCAGGGAGAACATTCTCTCTTCTAAACAACTACCTTAGCGAGTAATAGGAAGCAATATGGTTGCACTTGTGTCACAGTTGGAAGTCTTTTTAAACTGTCGCCCTGCTAGCAAACCAATTCTACATATTAAAATGAATGGATTGCTTATTTCAAGGGGAAAAATCATTTATAAAATCAAGACCATTATTAAGATACTGTGACTTATTTGCACTCTGAAGTGCAGGAGAAGCAGATAAATGCACCAACGTATGCACGCTGAAATGTCTTTTTTTTTTTGATGCCACAATTTTCTTTTTCAAATGAGTCATCCATGCGTACAAGTAAATTAAAAATTGATCTAGATCCCACATAAAAGGAGCTGAAGTTTTTACACGTTTCCGTATTACAAACAAGTACAGATCTCACAAACATCTGGCCACAGGCTTTTATTCCTAAATGTAAGAGATCTTCCTCCCGTCTTCCCTGCGAGATGCTCACACTGCGCAGATACCCAAAGGCATACATGCAGTATTTAGGCTGGGTAGCTGTAAATGTACCTGACCTGCAGCAGATTACTGTACATTTTTAGCGTGTAATTGGCTGACCTCCTCATCAGTTGTCGTCTTAGTCTGAAATAATACCCTGGCCTGGCCATATCGCCTATTTATTCAGGACCCTTTAACAGATTAGTTGTTTGGATTAAATCTAATCAGAGGTTCAGTTAACACACCACAGCAGGTTTGGGAGCGTGCACCTTGTAGTCGCTGAGTAAATTATAGGAACCCTATAATTTGATGAGAACATGTGGGCATTTTTCCATAAGCTCATAAATTACTGATTGCTTTTTGTAGGTTTCATTGATACTAATGTGTGCTTCCCTCCATGTCTCTGCCCCAGATTGTTGCTGGCACAAACATCGCCACTTGGAAACCTAGTAAATTACTGAAACATGTTTAATCATGAGGTTTAAAAACTTTGCACATTAATGATGGGGAAGGCTGCTGCTCTTGAGCTGCAAAACAGCCTCGCTGTGGGTTGCCCAGGGCAAAAGGCTTCTAGCACGGATCTGCTTTCAAGTACAATGGAGCTGCTCAGGATTAGCACATGAGATGCTCTCCGATGAGGCTTTTCTGTCTGCAAACTCTCGCCTGCCAGCACTTCCATTTTCCTCCCGCTTGGCCCCACCACCCAAACCAGCCAGCAGACTCTGCACACACCGTCCCTTGCACAAACCTCATTTTAATGGAGAAGGCAGATAATAATAAAGCAATTAGCTCCTCAACTAAGAACCTGCCAGTTCTGCCGTTGTCTTTTTTTTAATTATTGAAAATTTCTCTGTTTATTTCAAGCCAGTTGAAGGATCTGTTTTCATAATTGCAAACCTGGATGAATTGTTTCTAGAACTTGAACCATAGCTGATGCCAGCAGAACCTATGAACGCATAAAAGCTTCAGTTTCTAATGTCACTATCAAGCCAAAAACAATTACACCCATTTGAATTATGGCAACCAATAAACTTAGATAATCACCATATGCAACATAACATTTTGGCACTTGAACTAAAAACTCTTGTAGACAACTATAGATTGCTGCTAATGTTGAGCGTTCTTGTCCTACCCAAGGCTGCCAATAGAAATGCCAAAGCTGCTGAATACTGCTCATCCTCGTAATGTTGTCAGTGAATGGCACATTCACACAGCCCCCAATCCTCTCTTCCCAGGCATGGTCTTCTCCAGCTGCAGCTTAATTTCCTGTGACTTGCCTAATTACTGTAATTAAGGATTAATTGCCATTAATTATTCACACATAAGCTCATCGCAAATCATGGGGTAAATGTCTTATGAAAGCTGCCATACAAGCCATGTATAAACACACTGGGATGCTCCAGGCAGGAGAATCTATCACTCAGCCCTGAAGCAAATCTCTGTGCTTCTCTTACAAAAACAGCTATAACTCTCAGAAACTCGACAGTCTTTCCAGGTAAGCATTAGGTTACAAAGCATGTTTTCCTGTGGAAGCCACAACGGTTTTATTAGTACTATAAATGCTGTTTTATCTTTCCAACTGCTATTTTTATGTTTCCATTTTTATTCTACGGTGCTCAGTTTAGGACAAGCATTTGCTCGGAGGAGGAATGTTTGCAGTTGCTGCTCCCCCACCCGCTCCGTGGCGTGCGGCTGTTGCGGGGTTTGCAGCGCAGCGCAGCGCCATGTGACTCGGATCAGCGTGCCAGCAACAAAAACCAGCTCCAGATCAGCTGCAGGACTGGGATGGAAACCCCGGTGTTTCCATGTTCCAAGCTAGCGAGGCCAGCGTTTGCATGCTGCGAGTGCTCAGCAGTCAAATATCCTTCGAGAGGGCAGGCCGTCCTGTAGCACGGGGCCGGGAAAAACACTGAGCCCAGCAAAAACGGTGGATGTGACAGAGAACCAAATCAGGAGCGCTAATGAAGTGAGCCCAGCATTACGCTAGCTGGCTTGATGGTTCCTCTGCTTTATGTTATCTGTCTTCGCCATCCACTTTCAAAGCAAGCTGAAGGAAGAGGCAGTTTGTTAGCACACCCATGCCGCGTGGGACACCGGGCGCATGGGACACGCGTTGGCTGATGGGCGAACAGCAGCAGGAGAGGGCGCCGAGGCCAGCACGCCCTTCCCCAAACCTGCGCTACTGGCAGCCTCTCCCAGCCCCTTCGATAGCAGGTTTAACACTACGGATTTGATTTAGCAGAATGAACCGCAGTGGCGTGGTGCTGTGGTGTGCTGCGCAAAGAGTCAAGGAGATACTATATCAACGCTATGCATTACCACCGAAACAGTGCCCCAGGAAATTTAAGTATAAGCAGGCAGAATGTTGTTCTAATTGTTATGTTAGTACCTTCTGCAGCAAATTAATGCATGAAACATTTTCATTTCGGTACATAAGTTTGTGTGTGTCTGAGTTAAACATTTATGTTAATGGACCTTCTGGCAGATCTGTAATGTTTCAAATACTCTTGTAGAACAGCTTTTTCTAAATACATCATTTAGCAGTTCTTTCCCCATTTTCTACCTGATCTGGGGGCATGCAGGAAGGCAAACTATTTCACAGTTTTAAAAACCTCCTGCTTGAGTAACTACAAAACTAAGCTGCGTTCAGGCAAGGTAGCAATTAAGCCTGCGCTGCCACTAGCAATGTAAACTGTATTAAAAAAAAAAAAATTAAATAAAAGGCACACTAATAGCCAGCATATGCTCCGATCATAACACCCCGCACCAGCACGCTGCAGTCCCCTGCTGCTGCGTGCGCTGCGCCCCATGCCCGCTCCCACACCCCACGAACCGCGCCAGCCCCGTGCACCCTGGGCTGCCCGCGGCCAGGGCTGGTGGCCGCCCTCTCCCCGTGGTGCGGCTCCTGGACGCTGTCACCACGCCGGCTGCCCTAAAAGCGCTGCTTGATCTCCATCCTATAAATCTGCCAGGAGGACGTGCGCGGCGCTGGGATCGCTGCCAGGATCCCGGAGCGTGCCAGGACGCTGCCCTGCGGGGCACGGAGCAGGGAAGGTGCCCGTCGGGCTGGGGGGGTCGGGGCATGTCTGTCGCGACGTGTGTCGGGATGTGGCGCGCAGCCCGTGCGGGGCTCGGGAGGGGCGAGGGCTGGCCCCACGCTCGCCCCCAGCCCATGCCCACACCTCTCAGAACCACGAGCAGGTCTTGGGCCGTCCCCGGCACCTGGGGCTGCTGCAGCCCCCGCCCCAGCGCGGCTCACCGCTGGTGCCCCTGCCTGGTATTTCCCCACCTCCGGCCACCTCGCTGCTCGGGCAGCTGCCCCGCTCCGCCCTGTGGCTCCGTGTTTATGGACTCCCAGCTCCCTCGATCTGGGTAAGTAGGGCTTATGTGTTAACTGCAGTAAACGCAAAGATGGGAGTCACAGGCATAAATTGCCAAGCGCAGACAAACTCGAAGGCTGCTAAGCAGGGAAGGTGCCTTAGCAGACCAGCGCTGGGCCGGTGCCATCACTGGCCTGGCCGTGCACCGCGGCTCGGGGAACGAGGAGGGGCAGGCACTGAGAGCCCCCAGACTGGGCCTGCCGTGTCCCCAGTTCCCAGGCTTCCAGCACTCGGTGCCCCAGATAACGGCCTCATGGGACGACAAAGGCTTCCTCGGGAGGTGGACACGCGGCACGGAGCAGAAGCACGAGAGCGGCGCCTGCTCGGCCGCGAGCTGCGCCGGCGGTACAGGGAACGAGGCCGGGCCCTGCGGCCGCAGCAGCCGCTGGCAGGTAGCGGGGCAGGGCCGCGCGAGGAGAGGTCCCCGCGCCGGCTGAGAGGAGCCGTGCCCGCTGCCCCCAGCCCCACGGCGGCGGGGCTCGCGGTGCCCCGCCGGATCTCCCGTCCTCTCTCTCAGGTCTCGGGGAAGGGACCCGCTCCAGGGGGATGTCCCAGCCCAGCGCAGGAGCCCGCGCGCAGAGCCGGAGGAGGACAACGGGTGCATGGAGGGAAGGCAGGCCCACGGCACGAAGCCTCCCTCGCAGCTAATATCCCGCTATCTCTGTGAAAGCAGCACCTGTGAAAAATGTAACTTCTCTGACAGGAGCACTATCATTCTTGAAATATGACTAAATATTACACAGTAAAAGCATTTTCCTTCTTGAATTAATTACATTTCACTTCTTTTCCCCCCCACTTCCAAGGTAAAGGCTCTCACTGTCCAGCAGAAGAGGCCCTCCTCTCCCAAGCAGATATGAAATTTGGCAAGCCTCATTTATCCTGAAATTTATAATTCAACAGATGCGTTTGCTAACACTTCTTGATAACGTCGCAGCACAAATACAAGTCCTAATTCCTGGGCATGGGAGGCGGAACACAAATATAAGCATTACTGTTATTTTTTTTACATCCTGCTTTTAAATATTACGCTCTGCATGGCTTCCAAATCAGTTTAAACTTTCTTGGAAACTTTTATAATAAACAGTCCTGCTACATAATTTGATGTTTTTAAATGAAAGCATCCAAGCTAATCTATACAAATTAACAGATGTCCTCCTGAAACAGTTAGAAACAAAGAAATGCAGATGCGAACATCATCAGCATCCAAATGAGCTTATTGTAGGACCCTTTAAGGCACATCTGAGCATAGCTCCAGCCTGTAGTCTACCTTTCAACTTGCAAATGACAGTGTCACCAAACACTGTCCTTCCATCAATCAAGCTGGGTCATGAATATACAAAAGGCAGCAGCGAAGCTGGCTACCTCCTGCAGTTCAACTTGGCCTAATTATCTGGGCCTTTCTTTTTGTTCCGTCTGAAGGGTATACACCCAGTCAGCTGCTGGGCAGCCCCAGGCCTCATCACGGGAGGTTACGCACACTGACCCTCCTGCGGACAGCCAATGCAAGTTAAATGCAAGCACCAAATGTCATCTTTCTTATTCATCATTATAAAACTTCCCTCCCCGTTCAAAATACCAATCTGCTGCCATTTTCAGACCCTCCCCCGCGCCCCTCCAAGCTGTCATTTCGCGGCGCTCGCTGCCAGTTGAGTGAATTAGCATCCTAACTGATGTGCTGTTATTCTCCCGTGCATCCCTCAGATGCGTTAACTAATGACCTCCCCCGGAAAACCCAGCCACTCGGCGGCGTCTCCTCGCCCTTCTCACAGGTCCGGGTGGGCTCCTTCCACGCGCAGGAGCCGCCAGGGAAAGCTGTGGCCACCCATAGGAACAGGCCCTTCCCAGAGAGCAGCGCTTCGTGTCTCATCCAGAGCAAATCGCTGCTAACGTGCTGCTGTCATCCACCACCGGCAGCAGCAGGAGCCCGACCGCTCCCAGGGGGCCCGCGGCTGCTGAGCCCCCGAGAACGTCACCGCAGCGCCTGCGCCAGCCCCGGGGCCGTGCCTCTCGTGGCGACGACCCGCCGGCAGCGACGACCCGCCGGCGGCACCGCCGCTGGTAACGCTGTCCGAGGCGCTTCCCTGGGAGGGGAGCGCAGCACGGGCGGGCGCTGCTCCAGGGCCGGGGGCACGGCGCTGATGGGGCCGGGAGACCCCACGAGCAACCGGGGTGCAGCGGCACGCAGCCGCGCCCGCGCCCTGACCACAACATCCAGGGCTGCAGCGCGCTGGTGCCGATGGTGCCCGGAGCCCAGGATGCTGCGGGAGGTGCCCAGGCTGACGTGGGCGTGGGGGACGCTGCCCTGCCTGCGCAGCACTCGTGGCGGGTGCCCCGGGGAGCACCCAGCCGAGCAGCAGAGCCTGCCGAGCAGGGCCACGCTGAAACCCAACGCATGCAGGCGGAGCTCAAGACACACGGGTCTTTAGAGTGGGAGAACGAAGCCGGAGCGGCCCTTACGGGGTACAAACACAGCCAGGCCAGCAGGACCAGCTTTGCTTCTGGTGGAGCCAACTTGTGAAATTATAGAGACTAAACCTGGCCAGCTCTTTACTGCATAGACTTTGAATGCTTCATCTTTATAACAGCTTCAACTCTTCAGCAATTTAATGCTGTCATTTACACTTTTTCCAAAAGGTTTTGTATTACTTGCAAACAACAAGCAAAAAGCCCTCTTGCCCTCCTGTGTTTGTAAAGCCCTGTCTGGCGCGTGCAGTCCCCCTGCTCAGGGCATCACCTCCTGGAGGAGGCCTCCAGCAGTGCAGGGCCGGCAGAGCCACGGTTCCTCTCGCCAGCGCGAGGCCAGAGCAGCGCGGCGGACACGGGGCAGTTTGCACGCCTGCTCCGGGCACCCCGCGGGGCCAGTGCAGCGCAGAGGAGGGCTCAGTTACTTCCCGAGTATTTCTGTATTTCTGTAATTCTGCTGCTTTGGTTGAAGGCTCAGATGTAAGCTTGGCTAACCACAGCTAACCTGCCTACACCACGGGGAACAGGAGCAACATTAAAATTGCATTTGGTAGCAAGTGGCACCACTTTGCTGTGCTTTAATGGATTGCGCTTGCAGACATACCACGTGGTAACACAACGCGCACTCCCTTGGCACTGGGCATGCAGCAGGAGCAACGTGTTGGAAAGGGCCTGAAATGTCGGGGAAGTGAACTTACAGGTTTATCCCAAGGCTCATGGACTCTGCAGGTGAAAGCACCATTGCCTGAGGTGTTGGTAGGAGCTCACCCCAGAAACGCTGGCTTAACCTGCCTAACTTGTGAAGGCAAATGGAAGTGGTGGCTCAGGAAGACCTGAGCAAGGACAGCAAGCACACAGGTGCACACAGATGATCGCTGAGCTTTTCTTGTTAATTTGACAATGTTTGTTAACATGTAAAGTCTTGTGACAGCCCAAAAAGCAGTTGTGAAATGGGCCCAAACTTTAATTAAGAGATAAAATAGCAGAGGATTTGCTTTTTTGTGACCAACAAGATGAGCAGCCCCTGGTAATGCCAGGGCAAGCCGGGGAAGCGGGCTGCGTGCTGCCGTGCCACGGCCCCCAGGGGGACGGGGACAACTGTGCTCCGGTGCAGGACTCCCAGCGCACACAAAACAGGGCTTGCTCAGCACCATGTGTGCCCCAAAAAGGTGTGAAAAGACTGGAAGCTGAAAGGCAATTCATGTATGTGAAATGCTCCAAGGCCTGAAGCTCCCCGTAGGACCCTGCTACTCCAGAACCATGGAGCAGGGAAACAATGGTCAAATCCCTCTTTTAGAACTGAAATCACTTTATAGACTACCAGAGCTCGAATAAATGTGGGAGGAATTTTAATGATGCCAGGTATTTCCTGCCTTTAAATGACGGTGACCTGGTGCGAGGGCTGACCTCGGGGCTGGGAGCAACCTGGGTCACCAGCTCAGCCCCTCCGCCCGCTGTGCCCCAGCCTCGCGGCCCCGCGGGAGGTCGGGATCAGCCCCCGCAATGAACACACGCAAACACCTGCACAAGCGCCTCGGCCACAGATGCAAGAGCCACGACCCCGTGCCACCTCCCTCCCTCTGCCCAGGCCCCGAGCTGGCAGCAGGCGCTCGGCAGATCCGCAGTGAGAGCTGCCCGCGGAGCAGCAGGGAGTTGGGGAAAAGTTAATCCAGGAAACGACCTTTAGAAGGAAACTGTAGCGTGGATAACTTGTCATATAGAAATGAAAGCAAAAATAAAATCTGCATCCCTGATTCCTTTTTCCTTTCAAAGCTTGGTATCTGATTTTGCAAACTGTATTATATATGTTTACATTTCTATAAAGGCAAGTGCTCCTTGGAGGAGCAGCTTAGGTAATTCACATTTGCATCATGTGTAGCTATGATAAATAATAAATACGTAGCTGATAAATGGTACTGTGCAACTGGAAGACCTATTTTTTATTGAATGGCTGACTAAATACTCATGTAAAAGTCATAACTTGATGCTTCTTTTACCCTGGGGCTGCAGTAATTTATTGTAGTAATTTATACACGCTGCTGCGGTGAGGGGACAGTTTTAGCCTGGCCTGGGGACTGCCCCGTCCCACCGGCTCCTCCCTTTGGGTGCGCGGGGGGATTTGCCAGGGGACCTGCAGTGAGCAGAGGTCGATGGGTCAAACCCGGTGCTTTGGGTGAAACGCGGCCATGCGACGAGGCGTGGGTGGGGACACCGCCTGCTGCAGCACCACGAAGCCCACACGGTGCACTTGCACCATCGGTGCACAATTTCCCCTGCGCGTGCTGCGGAGCCACACGTGCACAGGCACACGTGCACAGGCACACGCACCCCAGCACGCGCTCGCCCGCACCCGTGGGCTCACCTCCTGGCGAAGCAGGAGCCGGTCCTCGCCTCGGCCGCTGCAGCACCCCGTCCCACGGCCGGTGGGCGATAAGCCCTGCCACGGGGCCAGGCCCCTCACGGAACGTGATTCTAGCCCCGCTGCGATCAGGAGCCCCTGCCCGCCCCACTCCGACGCCATGAAACTGCTCTGGGGAATTCACCGACAGCCTAAAAGCTGCCACTCAAGTAGGAGAAATAAGGCCCATAAAGCACAGACCTAATGTCCAGCCCGTGAGACAGAGATAATAAATACTGTCGTGTACAATGCCTGGAACTTTTATTTAAAAAATGTACGGAGGACAAAACAATTCCTCCCAAAACACAAGTGGGCCCCATCACTGCCAGCGTTCAACAGAATTAATTGGAGAAGAAATTTAAGAAATATATTCCGGGCAATATTCTGCCTTTGATAATTTAGAGGCAGCCATGATAACCACTATTTGTACATGACAGTCATATGAAATAATAAACCTTGCTAGCTATAAACATTACCAAATTCTGACACTATTGATTTATTATGTCTAACAGTGACATCAAACCGAACAACTGACAGAAACAATGTTACAGCTTTAAGAGCAGTTTGTCAACGATTAATTCTGCCAAACGGGGTTTAGTTTTATGCTGGGACTGCTTGTCTAGCAGTTGTCAATCCAAGCAAAAATTACTACTGCCACACGTCTGCTCACGCCAGCCCGAGGCGCCGCTCCGCTAGCCCTCATTACCCCTATCACTGCAAATACAGATGCAAGGCCAGTCCCTATTTAATATGCGTGTTAATTATGCAAATTATTAATTGGGCTGGTGCTTGAGGACTTGTGTTTATGCCCAGATTAGAGTCAATAACTGTATCACACAGCATTTTAAGCCTGACCTGTGACAGAAATAAAGCTGTGCTGAAAGCAACGCTCCCTCCCGCCCGCGCGGCGCGGCGGCTGCTCCCGGTCCGGCCACGGCCCCGCTGAGCTCCCGCGCGCCAGGGCCCGGCCGCGCTCAGCCGCTCGCCCCGGCTGGCAGAGCCCGGCCATGGGCACCGGCGCTCCCATCGCCCGCCCCGCGCTCCTGGCTTCTTCCCGGAGCCTCACGGCCATTTTTCCATTAGGAATGTGGTTTTGTGCTATTTATATTACACTGTCAATAAAAAGCGTATGACATGATATTATACGTTGTAAATTTGTTTGATTTTTTTTTTAAATCAAACACAGTTAAACGTGTTAAGATAGAGGGTAAAGCTATAAGGCTTTTCCAATTAAAATTTACAGCAGACAATGTTGTAAATTTTATACAGTTGTAATGCTTGCTGCAGTTGTGCTGAAATGGGAACTATTGATCAGCCTGATTTCCCAGGATACACGAGGGGGAAACAAGGTATTGCACAAGCAGAAACAAAACTTTCATTTGTAAAGCCTTCTATTATACTTTACTGCCCTCATTTGGTTCCAGATGCATCTCTCTTAGCAGAAGAAATAAGGTCAGAGCCTCATCCCCAAAGAATAATGGAGCAGAGAAGGTTAACGGGGCGCTCCACGTTGCTCTGAGCAGTAAACCGGCCTGTTCTGTCTCACCCAGTGCAAGTGCTGGCTGCAGCGCAGCACAGGCACCCAGCATGTGGCACCCAGCAGGGGACACCCAGCACAGGCACCCAGCACAGGCACGAGGGCTCGCCGCAGTCCCAGGACCTGTTCTGGTGGTGCCCGAGGGGCCCCTGAATGCAACAGAAGAGCTGTGAGCACCCAAAAATCAGTTCACAAACAGCAAGTCCGCATCTCTAGCTAGGATAACATTTATGAATGTATCCAGCCTGATTTACTTTGGCAGAACTTAGAAAATAGTGTATTAAAAAACAAAAGAGGAAGACAGCATGACGTGGCTGGGAACGTGTGCCTCTGGCCAGCAGAGCACCAAGGCACTTGCTTGGTCCTTTGCTGTTTACTGGACTTTCACTCATGCTATGGACACACACGCACAGGCCATGGTTTCTGTTCCTCACAACCTAAAACCGAACGAGCACATCACGCCATGTTTTATCCAGGTCGCTAGCACTGCTGCCAGGGGCTGCATGAACGGCGCAGGTCGCAGATCTGGCGGGCACGAGGCACACAGGCGCAGACTGGGGCACGGGCAGTGTCCTGCGGCGTCACCGGAGCTGCTGACAGCGGTCCTGGCCACGTGCAGCCACGAGCGGCTCCTGGAGTGTTGGGGGAGGGCGGGGGCATCGGGGCAGGCGTGGGGCCACGCAGCACTGCGCGATGGCCATCCACCGCCGGGTGGGCACTGCTGGGCAGCGCGGCCACCACCCGGCACCGCCGGTCTGCTGCTCGTTTCCCTTGGCTTTTAGTGGCGTTCAGACCAGATACATTCTCCTCTATGTGGAGAAGATAACGGTTCTTAATGGAAAGCCTGGCACAAACGGAGCTGCCACCCGTCCAACAGCTCTGTTAGTCTACGCTAAGAGCATTTACATATGAATTATGGCCACCTCCAGACTCAGATATGATGTTCTCCTTCGTTTGCACATTTTCTGCAGTTCTTCCTTCATTGCAGCACAGCGGCTATGCCAGGCCCCCGGTGCTGAGGTTTCTAGGAAGGGCTCTGGGGGCTGCGGTGCCCGTGCTGGCTGCCTCGCAGGACGCTCCTCGCCCGCTCCCGCAGCGCCGTGCCGCCGAGCAGCTCTGCCCCAGGGCCGGGCGCCCGCCCTCGGGTGTCCTGGGGGCTGCTTGGGCACGGGACCCAGCTCGACCCCAGCCGCGCCGGCAGGAGACCCAGCACCCTGCAAGCCGCTGGCTTTGAAAGGTGCCTCCCGGCGCCGTAGGGCCAGCTGAAACCTGCAGTGGCACCTGCCTGGACTGAAGTGAATCTAAACGCAAACAACAAAGCCATTGCTAAGTTAAAAGGAGGAAGAAACAGACAATGGATGATCCCAACAATGGGAAAAGATAACAAAGCCCCTGGATCCTAGCATCTGGCACTAAATGCACTTTTCTGTAAACTGAATGGCGGCTTCCAAACTGCGCCAAGCATCACTCCTTTGCCAAGGCAGTAAACAGCTTTTATCAGCAATAATGATGGCATAATCCCAGCTAAAAAGGAAAGTAACATATGGCAGCAGCCCTACAAACACCATCCCAACAAAGTAGGGGGCATTTTTATTACAGCGTCCACTTGCAGAAAACCTGCCAGACTACTTCTCTCTTTTCTCCTCTCTTTTTTTACAGGTTATCATCTTCGCTGTTTGAGCTGAATGTGGCATTTGGGAGTTTTAAACTAATGAGTCCATTTTTCTAGGAAAAAAAAAAAAAGAGGAAGAAAAGATACCCAGAACTGACAGATGACAACTAACACAAACAGGCTTGTGAAATGAACATATATGCTTAACACAGTGCTTCGGAAAAATAAATGCTGCAAAGGTGCCACATTACTTCAAATATTATTATACAGTTTAGTCTTAGGTGCAATGCTGTGTTTGGAAAACAAATCTGTAGGAAGTAATAATTCAGACCTTAAACAATTTTTTTCTCTAATGATGCAATATGTTATATAGGAGCACTGCTAATAGGTCAGGTGCAAATCAGTGCAAATTTTGTTTACAAGCTGATTTCAAAAAACAAAATTAATCTAACATTATTAACCTTTTTTAATGGCTGGCATCCTCATTTATATTTGTGGATGTAATATTCACAAAACTGATTTTAAGCCCAACCGTATATTTATCAATAACAGCATGAGACATAATGCCCATGTGAAACACATTGGTGTGGACTACAGAATAGTTTGCCGTCACACTGTCTTGCTTTTAATTGATGAAACAGTGGTTCACTTTTTCCTTATTTGTTATGATTTGCTGAAATATCATCTCCAAATAAAGAGATTCCAATCTTACTTTGGCTGTGCAATCTCATCATGCAATTATTTGAAAACATTACAATTCACTAATTATCATGCTAATTATTTTGCCCTATACATTTGCCATCCTGTTGTACAATTAAACAGAGTACAAACCTTTGTCTACTCCATGCAAATGCATGTGCTGATTGGAGAATGAATGTGAAAAAGTGGAGGAATGCACTAATATTTTTTTGACATCTTTACCTATAAATATTTTTTCAGACTGAAAAATGTATCTAATAGCTCCACTCACTGATGTGCACTGCAGTTTACCACAGTGTCTATATTTCTGTTGTCAGTTTTACAGTATCTCCCTTCATTAAACCTATCAAGTTTTCCTTTTGATCATGCAACCAAGGCCAGAAGACAGATATCTTCCTGGAACAGAGCAGTCTGCCAAGTCTTTCACAAGACCAGCTTTAACCTCCCTATTGATTTTCTCAACACTGCAGCCATTCATTGTTTGTGACATTTGGCTGTCGGCTCTTTAACACCCTTCAACCAAATCAATTTCATATTTTTGTCAATGCCCTGCTAGAGGATGAGCAAAATGGGAAGAGACTTAGCATGATTTAGAATGTTGATTTCCTAGAGCAGTTTTATCTGTAGTTTTTACAAGCCTTATAAAGTTAATTCAACATGTTTATTTAAGCATACGTAATAAATTGGGAGAGAAGCACTACCAGAGTTAAGTTTCAAATTCCCCAAATCTAATTCATGAAGGAAACTGAATTATTATATCAATGTCAGTAAAAATAAATGTGCAGCAGTCCTGCTCCTTCCAAAAACCAAATACAAATTAGGCAGGTCCCTGGCCAGCCCCTGCCTGCTGTGCCAAGCCCGTGTCAGAGCTGAGCGCGAGCGCCAGCCCGCACCCGGACCCGCCAGCAACACCGGGCACACCCCGGCATCCCCCCACTGCTGCTTCCCCGCGTGACGAGGGGCAGCCAGGCTGGGCCCTAAAAGAGACTTAATTGTGCTTCCCAGCAGTCGCCATTAGAAAACAGCACTTGCAGAGCCAGAGAGCGAGCCGTGCCCCGCAGAGGAGGGCTCGCTGGAGATCAGCACTGGATCCTCGAGGACAGGGTGACGGCAGAGCTACCTGTGTTCGCACCCTCACACAGAAATTGTACTTGTTTGTGCACATTTTCAGGGATGCTATTGTCCTATCGCAGAGGGCCTCGTGCCCCTCCTGGACGGCCTCCAAGTGACTCGTACACAGCATATTCCTCTGATAGACCAGAGGCATTAAAATGTGGATTAACAGCCCGGCAGCTTGAACAGCTTATTTGGAGTCCTAGGCACTGTTGTGTAAATATGCATTTAGGGCATTTCTAGGATGCATGTTAAAGACACAGTGGATTGTACCCGTGTCTCTCGGCACACCTGGATTTATGCTATGTTTATTAGAAGGTCTATAGGTACCGTGTGCTTGGTAAATACGGTTATGGAAGCAGTTACTGCCTGTAATGATCTAGTCTGATCTTTTGTGTTTGTCTGCACATCTCCTCACGCATCCAGCTTAATCTCCTACCCTCAGGAGGGAAAAGGCACACAGGCGTGTTCAAGGAGAGGGCAAAAAGCTTTCACTGAACAGGACTGGGGGCTTGTCCAGAGTCCTGCCCACAGCATGGAGGTTTCCTCTCTGGCTCCTGGGGAGCAGGCACGGTCCTTCCACAGCGCTCCCCTCTATTTTTATCTGCTGATGGATTGGAAACTCCTGCTTAAGCTGTGGTGGTTTCAAGGACAAGGAGGACGGTGATGGCGCAGCTGACACTTCACTACATCAGGAACACGAGCGGGAGGGAACTCCTGCCTCTGAGGGGCCGCAGGGAAGGCCGAGGGGCCGCTCCCGTCCTGCCTGAGCCCCCTCGAGCGTGGCCCATGGCCCGGCCCAGCCCCGCAGCAGGCAGGGCCCTGGCCTCTGCGCCCCGGTTGCCAGGCCCCTCCTGGGCGGCAAGGCCCAGCCTGGCCGAGCCACGGGGGAAGGCCTGACGAGAAATGAATTGGAACAACCCATGGTAAAAATAGTTTCTCTCGGCCTTGTCCCTTGGGGAAGGAGGACAGGGTGTGTTTAAAATACTGTGCCTAAAATAAAAAATATTGTCCATACTGGCAACCTATTTTGCTAGGTTCCTCATATGCTGTTTCCAAGACCATGTGCACACCATGCCCCCTCCTCCCAAGGGACAGCCGTAGGACAGATACAGCCAGGTTTAAAAATAAAGCTTCCAGGATGCTTTCCCAGCGTGGTGTCCTTCAAATATGGACTACACCCAAAGCAGTCCTCCAGTAAACTCCAGCTGATGGAGTGCGGGTGGGATGGATGGGATGGGACAGGCAGATGAAGCCCTGCACACGGTGCCCGGAGCAGAGGGCTGGAGCACTGCAGCCACAGGACCCACGCACTGGCTGCTGCCCTGGGGCACCCCCACATCGCTCTCCTTCAGCTGAAGCAAGAACTGGCCCCCAGGTGTCACCCCTTCACCCAGAGCCAGCCCCTTCCTGAACAAAGGCGCTTTCTCCCGGCCTCGCCACTTGCTGAAAGGTGCAAAGCCCAGGAACCGTCCCAGCACGCGAAGAGGGGCAGCAGCACCGGGGCGCTGCCTCCAGGAGGGGAGGGCACCCCTCAGCCCCCTGCGGCACAATAGGTATCAAGGTGGCGACAAAAACACCAGCTCAGCTACAGGGCTTCAGCTGCCCAGCTGGGACCACAGTGCTGTGGCATGGGCCCATGTTGTTGTTTTGGCTGGAGTTGCCTTTCAGCATCACCATGTAAAATGCAGCCAGACTTTGCTTTCTTTTAATAAGCGTTTATCAAAATTAGAGCAAGAACCTGTCCAGTCTCAAGTGGAAGAAATGTAGGGATCGAATTATGAGCAGAACAGGGGTGTGCAGGAGTGCCAACCGCTCCTCATCTGCTCTGGCACGCTCACCACCTGTGTGCCAAACGCCCTGCTTTCTGGTGCTGATAAGGGCAGCAGGAGAGCTCTGGGGGTCTGGGATCAGCGTGGGGCCGGGAGGAGGGCTGGGGCGGCCACCCGTGACGGGCACATGTCCCTGGGCAGCACCATCCCGGCCCCCGTGCCCCTGGCTCTTGGCACCCAGCAGCAGAGCAGCGGTGGGGCCAGCGCTGGACACGTCCCCCGAGCCCCGGGGTTTAGAACAGCAGGCGGTGCCGCGGGAGTGCCCCTGCCTGGGGCTGGGATGGAGCTGAGAGGTTATCAGGTGGTGGGAGACTACGGCTGCTCCTAGACCGGGATGGAGGAGTTCCCAAAATACCAGAAACACGATCCAAGGCATTTTTCATGCCCAATGAAGCAGTAAAAGAGCAGCCTGAAAAATGTATTTTAATATATTTACTACCTTATTTGGTTTTCTAGCACCACATGGGAGGACGCAGGAATTTCTCACTCACAACCACCTCAGAATATTCCGTTATTTCCCCGTTATTTTACTGTGGGATTTTTTCCACTATGCCCCAATATCCTCCTGTTTTCAGCTGCAGCGTGTTTGCTTTGATGATGCCTTAACCTAGAAATAGTCTGCAGTTGTTTACCCACTGGTAGAGCTTCAAATATTATATTCTCACATTTTTAAATCAGTGCAGACACCTGAGACAAAAAGTGTCCCAAAAGCTGCCTACAAGAGCTACATGCTGGTCACTCTTTCTTGTCAAGGTTGATTTATTGCCTCCTTGCTGTTCAATTTCACATTTTGTCCTCATCATATCCGTGGCTCATGATCATTCTAGGCTGACCCTTGTAGGGCAGGCAGGGAATATTGATAAAACAATTATCTGTTAGCCGTTCATTTGATTTTCCATTTCAATTACGAATTGCACGAGGCAAAAGGAAAAAGATTGCATCATTGATTTTTCTACCTTACAACAGTAAAGAGTTGCTTTGATGGTTATAAAATGAATGCAACTCAACCATGCTTTTAAAGGTCATATTTTTTGTTTTACTATATTTCTTAAAAGCCTTAATATATGCAACTGTACAAGGGGAAAAAGACTGTATCGTCGGATCAGATAACTAGATACAAAGCATACGTATGTCAAAGAAACACCAGTGGAAAAAAAACTTGCTCTGATGTATTTACAATAAATCTGATCTTCCCAAACAAACTCCTCAGCGTCATTTCACAGCTGAGACGTGGCTCTGTAGTCAAATGCCTGCCTGCAAATGCCTCTCCTTGCATGCAGCTAAGGAGAATTTAACAAGCCGTTCCTGGAAAAGTGGCCTCCTGCCTGATGGAAAGCTCCATGCTCCGTCTCTCAGCTCTACGGTATTATTACACATTAAGAGTTTGTTCAGTTCACGTAATATGCAGAGAGCTGTTACAGAAAGAGACATATTATCCCTACTAAACAGAACTATGTTAAAACTTCACCTATCTGAGAGGATGATAATGTGCTCTTGCCAGCCAGTGATCCAGGACGGTCACACTCGCGCGGAAGCGGTGCTGAACCTCCTGCACTTCATTACGGTTCAGCGCATGGTACAGCTCCGGGGGATTTTCACATGGCCGACCCTCGGAGAAGTTCAGCCTTTGATCAAGGTTTAGCATGCCTGGAGTGGCCATGGCGCAGGAAAGGGTTTCCATTTTCTGTGTCATGGGGTGCCAGTGCTGATCTCCTTAAAGCCCTAGAGTTTTCTTCCAAGACTGGATTACGCTCAGCAATTAAGGTAATGAACTGGCTGAGGTAACAAAGCATAATGATCTCTTTTGTCCTTTGAATGCTTATGAACTCCGCTCATTCACAATAGTCTGGAATGCAAAGCTTTCTCCAACACTGCGCGGCTTAAAACTGTGTAAAAATGATTACTTCCATTATGCCTTCATGGTTTGACATTTTTAATTTAAACACCTGTAATATTTAAGCATACTTCTCAGAACCAAAATACCCACTCTCAAAGAATGCTAGCTTGTAATTCTTGTAATATTTTGACATCTTATGAGTATTATTTTAATGCCTGAAAAGATAATGTGATGAATCCATTACAAATATATCAAAATATGTATATAGGGGACTGTTTCTCACTTTTTGTTTCAAAACAATGGATTTCTTTAAATAAGGCACAACAGCTGAGAGAGCAGTAATATTTTCATAAGGCAGTATATTGTGTCAATAATGGAAACAGCTGAACCACATTGCCTCTGCATATGGGCAGACAAATGCAACAGAACTTTCGCTTCAAATGAAGTCTTTTATGCTGTATTAAATACTGTCTTACACTTTACAAGCCTTTTCGAGTGCAGGGTATTTTTATGCAGCTATTTCACTTTTTTAAAGCATTTACTTAAGGTTTTATTTATTTATTTTGAAACATCTGGCTACTACTTTTACATTTTTTTCAAATTTTTTGCATGATATAAACCTTCTGCACTGCAGAATCCGCTGCACTCTGATCTTTCATCTTAACACATTTCCAGCCCCAAATTTCACTTCAATCTCACCTCATCTCTCCATACTACATTAACCCCTGGCAATTGCCTTCCAAATGACCCCATTAAGCTGTAATTGCCTCAGCAGGCCTGCACTTTCGCTTGTAATTCTGTACCTCTCATCTCCCAGACGTTCTCTCAGCATCATTTCGTGTTCTGGCTCCCTTCACTGAGCTCAGCTTATGACCTCGCTGCACCATGGCCGAAATGACTACTAAAAGCATAACAGAGACGGAATTCCATTACTTATTTTTAAAAGTTCTCTGGTGCCCTAATGTAATATTCTTTGGGGAGTGTTGTCAAGGATACCAAGCACCAGCCATTAAAACCTTTTGTTTCCCAAGGCATTCCGTCTTTTATTAATAAATAAAGATAAAGAGAAGCTCATCCACCCTCCAGAAAGTCAGCGTGTGTTTGCAATGGTCTGGTACAACTTCAAGCCTTATTCTGCCCCTTGGATTTAAAGAACGGCTGGGCTACACCTAGGAACAAGAAAAAGCAGGCTGGAAGCTGCAGCGTGCTCTACCCGGTGGAAGTGCTGCCGTGCACAGATAAATTAAAGCTGTTCTGCAGATAATTTTGCAGGAGCAACTCTGCACAGTAATGCCTGCCTTTAGCATATGCTCCCCTCTCACCTATAATGAAAATTAAAGCTGAGGTCTGAGTAGCCCTACGCGTGGACACCGAGCAGAGGAAGAGGAGAACACTAAAACTATCATATCCCACTGTCACTGCTAACAGTCTATCAAGGATAATGGGAATCCCCAATGGGGGTGAACAAAACAGCATGGAAAAAGCTGGCTAATCCTTTAACTGGTTTTGTGGCTCAAATGTGTTAAGGAGGAACCTCCTGCTCATGGCTGTTGTGAGACGGCCAGGAGACATATATTTTAGATTGAAAATTAATTGGTGCTGGATCCAAGCAAGCCTTTGTAGCAAGCAGTAACCTTTTCATTTTATGGTCATGACACTGAAATATTAAGAGCCCTCTTCTCCCATAAACTATATAAACAGAGGCACTCTGAAAAATGGAGGTAGTTTTTTCTGTGGCAGAGAAGGAGTTTTACTCTTAACTCATAATAAAACTCGGCGCTGGGGCTGAGGGTGGCGGCAGGCCCGGGCCGGACGCGGCAGGCGCAGGCACAGCGGCTCCTCCTCGGCCCCTCGCGGGGCCACGGTACACAGGGCCCCCGCTGCACCCTCCCAGGTCTGCTCCTTTGTGAAGGAGGCGGGCTTGGATCACCGATGGGATGAGAGCCTGGCCTGACCCTGCCCTTTCCTAGCGGACAGCAGCTCCGGCAGCACCGGGAGCGGGGCACGGCCTGGCCGGGGCCAGGAGTAGCGGGGCGACTGCGAGGACGGGCAGCAGACGCCGGGTGCCCGTGCCATCGCTGGAAGAGGACCTGCCCTGCCGGCTCGGCGCTGCATGGGCTGCCCAGCAGATCCAAGTCCAATAGGTGGTTTTCTTAGCCAATGCTGACTGCTGTCCCTGCATCCCTTGACTATCATCCCTAAATATTGCCTGATCCACGTCAGCTCTAAGAGCTATAAGCACCGCTGGGGATGTGAAGGCGAGGCCGGGTCTGAGCGCCCACGTCCGCAGGCCTGGCAGGGTGCAGGCCGCAGGGCCGCTGGCTGCAGCCTGCCGTGGGCTCGCTCTTGGACTACAGCCGAAGCTCTCTCCGCTGCCACCCAACAAGGAGCTGCAGCTGGGCCCCCGGGGCGCGGGCGGGTGCCAGCTGGAGGGGTGCGGGCACCGGCACTGCACCGGCCAGGGAATGGCATCAAAGGCTGTCAGACATCGTGCGACTGTGCAGATGTGGCTCCCCGTTCACAAAACCCAGCTCATAAACTGCTGGCTGGTGGGACAGTGTATCAGAAAGGTCTTCGCTTTATGTGTGACCTGCTAGCTGTTTCCTTACGCATCTGTTCCTAATCATCAGAGACCAGCGCTGGACCAGGTCAACTCTCCATCTGATTCAGGAGACACAGATGGTTTGGGTTGAATTTGTTTTAACCCTCTTTGTAATAATGAGTTAGCGTGGACTTTTCACCAAGAAATATATTTCATTCAGGAGTCCCAATGAAAAGCGGATTCCTGAGAGCTGTTCATTTCTCCCCTCTGGAAAGATGGAGAAGGCCTGTGTCTAAGGACGCTTGTGTGTCTGTGATGCTGGGAGGTGACACTGCCCGTGGGAGCGCACGTCATGCTAAAACTGGCTAATGTCACTGGGGCTATTGCACGCGTCTCTGCAGGGCCACGCGCCGGCCGATGTCCTCCCCAGCTTCCGGGGGCATCTAGCACTGAGAGGTAGCACAGGACAGTTTCTGCAAAGGCTGTCCCGCAGCCCCAAAGTCACGTCCCCTCTGACTGCCTTCGGGGGAGGATCTACTTAGATGCAAGGATAAAGTCAGTCCTATCACTTATCTGCTCCAAAGGTACCAAAGTAAATACGAAATGAAAGGTAACTTCTACATAAAGGGATGGTTTCTGCTGGCAGATGTCTGAGCTTGGCTTCTTCCTCTGGCTGCATGTAGGCTGCACTTTGCAGGGAGCATCACAGCTCTGTCTGCAGTTATTCTACACACTAGGCAGGAAATTTCCATTTCATGCATCACTCACGTTTTGTACTGATTCCACAAAGTCAGTGCTTACACTCAACATAAAACCAAGAGGAACTCTAATTGGTTTGTTGTTGCTATTGTTTGAGATTTCAGTTTAGGCTCATTGGCCACCAATTTTGTTTGTTTTTCAGCGAAGCTTGTGTTACTAAAGCGAAAAGCAGAGTCAAGAAGCTGAATAAAAAGTCAATCTAAGTACTTAAGTTATTTTTGATTTCTTTAAAATGAACTTGGATTTTATCATATTCTGCTAGTCTGTAAAGCAAAGATAATGCCATTTTTGCCAACGTCCTGACAAGAGATCAGCACTAACAAAGGCCATAATCACCGGACCTGATTCTGTCCTGGTTCAATTGTAAGCACACATCAGCAAGAGTCATCTTCACTGAGTGCTTTGCAGGGTGCTGAGAGCACAGCAGCCTCTGCGTTACCTGCCTGCCAAGAGCACGCTGGCCCATGCTCCGCAGCACCCAGGAGCAATGCAGTGCCAACATAATCATTTTCATGCAATATTTTGGCTTTTCTCATTACCAGCTTAAACAGGACTTAAATCCTGCAAAGAATCTGTTGGGCTTTTCCGTGCAGAGGTTACAATTATGCTGCCAAAAACAAACCTCAGAAATGCTACAAATACCCAAACAACTGAAATCACTAAAGACAAAGTACCTCCATCCCCAAAACTTTGCAATATTTCTTGTTTGTCTAGTTATTGTAGTAAACACGAGTTAGAGAGGCACTTTATCGCCATTTCCAGAGTTACTGGACATGTCTAATGAAAACAGCAAGTCATGAAGCATAGCATGGCTTCAATGCCACAGCAGAGGGAACTATGAAAAATGAGTTGTGCTACTCATTTTCCAGAATCCTCTTCCTCTCTTCCCAGAGAAAAGAACTAAACTAAGTAACTCCATGCCCCATTTACTTCTCACCTACGTGGGCGAGGGAGGCGTCCCTGAGCTCTTTGCACGAGGCGTGCCAGGGGGACGCAGCAGCCTGCCAAGGGGGAGGCAGGATGAGTCAAACAGTCACGTTTCATAAGAGAATTTTCTGAATTCCAGGAATGCTGGTGCGGAATTAAGAAGCAAAGGAGAACTGCACATGAAACACTACTGAAAAGGACACAAAAATAGTTTTGCGGGTTTGATTGTTTCGGTTGCAAAGTCAATACAGCTGACACTGCACGAAATGGCAGCCAGAGAGACTGAGTGTAAAACAAACAACCCATCTGCACGGCCCCAAGAGCTGTGCTGATACGATCGACACAGAGGTGTTGCCAGACAAGTGAGCCTTTAAAGAGAAGCACAAGAGTTCACAAAGCTTTCAAAGAAAATCTCCAGCTTGGGAGAATTTTCTCTGTATTTCCAAGACTTTCCCACCTGTGACAGTATGTCTGTGCTACTGGAAGGGCCAGCGCAGGCAGGGGCTGCAGCCACACATCGCACATCTCCTCTGCCCTCGGTAGGACAGGGCTGGGGCAGGCGCTGGGGCTCCGCAGGCGGTGCTGCTGCTGGCCCGCTGTTCGGGAGCGATGTCGGCAGCAGCGGCTCGATGGGGTGCGCAGCGGGTGCTGGGCGCGCAGCTGCTGGCCGCACCGCTGGCAGGTGCCCTGCTGCGCCTGGAGCCCCGCATCGCGGCACTGACTGAGCGGCGGCAACGTGCCGGGTGCGCCTCGGCATCAGACAGGCACCGACGCCAGAGCCGCGCACACCTCGTCCCCGCCACCCCGCAGCCGCCTGCTGCAGCAAGCGGCAACGCGCAGCCCAAGCCACGGCCTCCCCAGAACCAGCCAAAACGAAGCACGTGAACAGAGGTGAAAATTTCACCACTGGGGCAACAAAGCCACGCTGAGAGGGGAAACGCAGCGCCTCCGCTCTGCGCCCAAACGGGGCAGCGCCCCAGAGCACAGCTGGAGGAGGGCCCCGGTGCCGGGCGCTGC
Organism: Anseranas semipalmata; assembly: GCA_013399115.1. Lineage (NCBI taxonomy): Eukaryota > Metazoa > Chordata > Aves > Anseriformes > Anseranatidae > Anseranas > Anseranas semipalmata. Next base: position 395,109 of record VXAA01002816.1, read on the forward strand.
TGCTCTGGGAGCTGAGCCGACCTCCCCTGAGCTGCTGTGGAGCCAGCACACGGGGCACGAGGGTGCCTTCAAGATGCTGCCCAGTTCCACAAACAGATGGAGAAGGCTGATAGCCACTCATGGGCTGACAGGACAGATTTGCTGTGGGTTAGGGCTAACCTCCTCAGAAGGGACATTTATGGCATCATTAGGAGCCCTCCCACCATCTGTGCTGGGCACTGGAATTGTTTTCTCCTTCATCTTTGGCTGCATGTGATGAATGGACAAGGAGAAGAGCCAGGTGTTACCCTCAGGAAGAGCTCACCCCCGGTTCCTCATCCATCGCTGCCCCTTTGGCAGGAGCTGCCTCGGGAGCAGGCCCACCCAGCCCGCCGGCGCGGCCAGCCTTCCCACTCACCGCCGGCTGCGGTGCGGGCCCAGCTGTGGCTTTCGCTGCATGTGCACACAGTGACGGAGCCATGTCTAAGTGAAAAAATAAATACAAGATTTTGCGCTACCTCCTTTTTGAACCTTGCACCAAGAGTGAAATCTTCTGTTTCTTCCAGAGCAGTTAGCTTGTATCCTCGAGGACACATCTGCTGAGCTCATCCTTTGCTTATTCTGGTTCCTCAACATTCTTACTTTTAATTCCTAATTAACTCCTAATCCCTAAACTCCCGAGGAAATTCTCGGTTATTCTCCTTTCTGCTCCTCAGTTCTCATCACTGACAGATGCAAGTGCTGTTCATTTCACTGCGGTGACAAACACGGAATCATTCAGTAGTATTAACTTGTTACAAAGACTTACTGGATCCAAGTTATATCAATCCCTGTGCAACAAACCTGAATGAACTATAGATGGGCTCTGTAATTCAAAGCAAGAACTGAGCAAGAAAGAGGAAATTATGTGGATAATAAGGCACCTAAAACCCATTCAGCAATCCTGCCCCGGTAACCAGTCCAGCAAAGTGCCATTCTGTACTGAAGGCAAACGATGGAAACTAAAAGCATCTACGGCCCCCATTATAAAATGTTTCATATGGAAAAAAATACTCCTTTTGTAGGTAAAATGATACAAAGCAGAAGCTGACGATAAATTTTTCCTTTCAGTTTTAATCAGGCTTCCTGTTGTAAAAGCTCAGCAGACAGTGACGCGAGACACTGCCTCCCAACTTCGGTTCACCTTTGCCGTTCCACCAGGGACACCATGTCAAGATTGTTCAGCTTTTTTGATGAGTGCTGCGTGGGTAACTAATGTGTAAATGCAGATACGTATAGAAAGCAGTTTTGACAGTGATGTATTGCAACTGGTTCCAGATGTCGGCAAGGGATGCTTGGCCAGGCACCTGGGGCTCGCCTGCCACGGAGCCGCACCAGCACCAAACCAGTCTTCAAATAGATCACAAGGCTTTAACTCTCCAATTATAATCTTATTAAACAACCATCACTCGAGCTTCTGCTTCTCCTCTTCCAGGATGCCTATGAAATATCTCTGTGTTGTTGCTCACATTTTAATTTTAATTAAGGGGAGATAAGCTGCAACGTGAAGCTTTGCATTAAACCCAGCAGTTTGGCTGTCAATGGGAAACCTAAAAGCAAGCTGTTGAATCAGTCAAAATTAACCTTATATTAATGTTTAACAATTTTTATATCACTACACCAAAACGTGTGCATTGCACATGCCAAACATTTAATTAGATACCCCTTAATTGCTGAAGTAAATGTTGAAATGGCGCAGCAAATATTACGTTTCCCATGGAAGATTACGGACAGGTAGTGGATTTGCCTTTGATATTAGAGCAAACTGCTGTGGAGATTGTTGTAAAGAAGAAGGTCTTGCTTTCATGATTGTAATATCCACTAGGAACACGTTGATTAAAAAAAAAGTGTCTAGCCACAGTTTGTATCCATTGTGCCAAGAACCGGACAACCTGCGAACGCCCAAGCTAAATATGGCCAGTTGAATACGGACACTGCAGGAACAGCTCTGGGTCTCCTGTCCTCCGCACCTCGCAAGCTCAGGCAGCCAGTCCTGGTTCAGTAACGGGGGAATTTTAAATAAAAATAAAAATGTGTATTGAAAAATTAAGTAATTAATTAGTGCAATAACAGTCATACTGGATGCACAATTAACGTTGACAAGCTGCTCGAAGATGTGGCCAGAGAAGTAACTAGGCAGAGTGCACGTTACGTTCCAAAGAGCAGCATTTAACCTAGAAAACTGATAAAGTTGCACTTCTTACAGCAGAAGTGTTTGTAGCTCAGCTCCAACATCAGCGTTTGGTCTAAAGGGAATTTTTTCAAACAACCTGTCTGTCTCCCTCCTCTTTCAATACAAAACTCGGAGCTCCAATCAAAACCGCTCTCAGGGGATCACCCTGCAGCTCCGCTCCCTCCATGTGGTTTTGATATCAGGCATTCGCTCATTGATCAAGATAGCTGCAGAAAGCAAGCTTGCTGCTTATCCCAGAACAAAGAGGGAGACCTGTGTTGCTGATTTTCTCTATCACATCAAAGGGTTCAGGACATGTTTAATAAAAGCTCAAGCAGAAATGAGGAGCGGTGCTGAGAATTACGCGGCGGTGCCAGCTCCCCACAGCCGCAGCACGCGCTCGCCTCCACCAAAACCTCCCCGGCCACTGCCGCCCCCGCTCGGTGTCAGAAGCCCCCTGATCAATAACCTCTTATTATGAGTAAACTGTTTAACTATAGCCTAATCGGGCGTGTTGGGTCTAATGTCACTTGGTATATTGATTGGGGGAAAAAAGACAGACTGACCACTCTCTGTTACTTTTCCACTTGGATCATCAAATTTACTTCTAACCTGCATTTAAATGATCAACCTGTAAAATTTTATTACTAGCACAGAATACACTAATGAATGGTGCCAGATAGCGCAAGAGCCGTAAACTATCACTTCCTTTCTGCTTATGGGGCTGCTGTTATGACAAACCTTTATTAGCCATTTGTGGCAGGTACTTCACGCGCGGTAATATAAACCGCCCAGAGCTGGGGCTGGCCTTTTTTTCCGCCTGCTGCAACTGGAAGGTTTGAGATTGCCCTAGCTAGGGAAGAAAGTTGTGGGGGCATCTTGATTGCCCAGTGAGCTTTTTCAATGGCATGCTCTGCATTTTGAGATGGTGGATAGGAACCAAAGGACCTTTTGCTTCACTAAAGCAGAAACTGATAAAAAATGGCCTTTTCCTGCAGTCAGTAAGCCAGTATAGGAGTGAGATGATACAGATATCTCACAAACGGCATGTTAATGTGCAGGAGCATCCTGGTGTGAGCAGCCTGGCTGCGCGGGCAGCCCTTTCTCCAGAGGAGCAGGCGCATTGGTAGCAAGAGACGGCGAGCATGAGCGCACTGCCTGTTGCTGAGCCACCGGCCGCAGCGAGCACGGTCCCGGGGCCGTGGGGACAGCACACGGCCAGGCAGCGCCGTGACCTTCGGAGGGGCCCGCGGGGGCTGCAGGGGCCCTGCTGCCGGAGCTTGGCTGCCCCGTGTGCGTGCTGCATAGGTGTGTGCGCGTGTGCACACATGTGCATGTGTGCAGGCGTGTGCACGGCTCCTGCCAGACGCCAGCCCTTTGTTTCCTCCTCGCCGGTGGCGGTTATCGGAGGAGGGCAGCGAGCAGACACGCCCAGCGTCATCCTCGCCGAACCCCACCGAGCAGCCAACCTGCACGAGCGCTCCCGGCTGCAGAAAGGAGCAGGGCGGTCGCGCCAGGCTCCGCTCCTGCTCGCACCCAGCCGAGGCCATCACTCCCCGGGGCCCCTCTCCCTGCCACCAGCAGCTGCCCCAGACAGGGGCGTCCCTGGGGTGCCATGGGGGATGCTGCTCCCTCCCTGCTGGGCTCGGGCCCCGGCGCGCTGCGAGGGCACACGCGGGGTCACCACTCAGCAGCACGCTCCGGCTCCTTCCAGCCCTTCTCGCTCCTTGGTTGCTTGACATGAGGAGCTACCGACACTTCTGGGCACGGCTTGAATATTTCTTAATGCACTGTGGTAATTCTTACTCCAATTTGCTAATTCGTTTTCTGCTTCCTAGCTAAGAAACTGGTTAGGAGTTGTGTCTGGAAAATCCCCAAATGACTTGGGCAGCTAATAGCAAGACAGAATATTGGGCAAGTAATTAAGATGGTTGGATAATTGCGAGGAATGTTAATTCTTCCAGGCTTTGTAGCACAGCGCAGTGGAAGGTCTGCAGCCACGACACCTCGCTGCGGATGCCGCACCCCGTGTCGGGAGCGGCTCGTGGGGCAGGGGCCACACGGTCCATGTCGCCTGCGCACACGACAAACCACCAGGTCTTACAGGGAATCCCCGCTGCCCTGGGTGTGCTGCTGCTGCTGTGCACCCTGCACGGCCTTCAGAAGAAGAGGACGAGGATTAGGAGGAGACGTGCAGCGGGGATTACACGCACATTTCTTCCTGAGGAGACATCCTAGTTTAAAATCCACTGGAGTTAATGCTGATCTTCCAAGTCACTCTCGTAGCCTTTGGGCCGGGCCCCAGGTCTGCACAAGCCAGTCGACCCGAGCCCTTTGCACCACAAAATGGCCCCAACACACAATTGATTTGGATGCATTTGAGCACTGGAGTAGGTTTGCTGAGTTAATAACTGTAGGAAACAGAACTACTGGATGAATCCCAGCGATGTGTGTGCTACCAGACAATGGAAGTGTTTAGTCCCACCTGCTATTACATTCACAGTCTTGCACAACCTCACTGCAGGGCACAAAGCCTTCCCCCACAAACACATGTTTTGGTTATACTAATACAAAGTTGCTAAAAAATGCAAACATCACATTGTTGCCATTTGCAACCCAACTACAAATCAGCAACCTGTTTAGAGAATCTTCCCTATGCATCTTACTCTAAGTAAAATAGCAAATGAGCTAAAATTTGGGCTTCAAACAGACAGGATGTCAATGCAAGCAGGAAACATATTTGGAGACTGCACTGGGAAGCCCTTTCTCATGCAGAGAATCCTCAATGTGGAATGGCCTGGCAGGCAAGTTCAGCCAGGCAGAAACGTTGAGATCATTCAAGAAACAATTAGATAGCATCATGTGGGGAACGGAGTACTTAACAGAGAATGCACCCTGATGCTCCGATGGGCTTTTACTCAATTTAACAACGTATCTTACAGCCTCACAGACTTCTGTATCCTCTCTTCCAGGCCTGGGCAGTGAGTTGTGAAGAACTTTTCTGGCAACAAATATTTTAGAAAATGATTCCCCAGCCTGGGAGAAAACGGGGCTTCGGGAAGGGCTCCTGCAGGGAAGGGAGGTGGCAGCAGGAAGCGAGCGTGTTGTATTTCATAAGCTCCTTGTGGCACACTCGGGCCCGGTGCCGGGGCTGGAGCCAGGCAGCACGGCCGCGCGCAGGCCGTAAAGCCGCTCGCCCGCTGCTCGCCCGCCCCGCGGCGCCGACGCGAGGGTCTCACACGGTGCTGCCGGGCGGGAGGCGCGGACCGGCCCCGGCCGCCGGACTCCCAGCCTCACAGGCCAGCGGAGAAGAGGCACGCCACCGCGGGACACGTCCGGTCTCAGTAGGAGCTACTGACATGCCGGCTACACCTGGGCCGCTCTGCCGCAGCGCGTGGCGGAGGAACAAAGTCAGGTCCAAGCATCAGGCTCTGGCTACTGCTTCTCTAGAAACAGCACTCAGGCACAAACTCTGCTAAACGTGACAAAAATGGTTGCATCCCATTGAGACGAGGCCCCACGCTGTGACTTGAACTAACAAATATTTTGTGATCAGTATGTGGAAACCTACAAATGAAAAGGAAATTGCTGTAGGTACACAGTCCTCTGCCAGAGAACTAGTAACAGGAGTTAAGAGACACTACGGAGGCACGGGCGCTTATCACAAATATTCTCTCTGAAAAATAATAATCATCATCAAAAATTGCATTTTAGGACATAGACATTAAGAATATGCTGCTCTAAAATGTGCTCTTTATCTCAGAGACAGCATGAGTGTATACCATGTGATGGAGCAGTTGCTATGGTAATGCTCTTTATTGAATAGCAGACCAAACAAGTGCATAAAACCCATTTACAGAATAGCATGTACAAGTCCATGAAACTCACATAACACGCCAGCATGGGAGCAACTACCCTCAGCCTGGGGTGATTCAGACCCATGTAAAATCCAGGCTGCCGGACCTCGGTGGGTATTTTAATAGCAGACCTGTTCGTTTCCTGGTACGCGCTGGTTCTGCCGCTGCCCACCCCTGCAGCAAGACGTGCCTGGCTCCGCACGCGATGAGCACACAGGACTGGGCACGCGGCTGGGAGGCTTCCCTGCCTTTGGCCTTTTCTTCGCCCAGGCTCAACGCGAGCAGCCAGCGGGAGCACCCCGTGTGCAGCGCCCGGCTGCAGGGGTCCCCATGTGGTTGCCCCCACAGCCTGTACCACTGCGGCCGTCCCCACCGGGGCCACTGACACGGCTGGCCCAGCCCCACTGCCCGCGCGTGGCAGAGATACCCCGTGGCGAGGTTTTGCTGCTCAGGGCAGAAAAACAACGGCATTGTTCCCTGGGGCACTGGAAGGGGAGCCCGGCGCTGGAGGGCGGCGGGACAGGTCCCTGCTCGGCCCCGACAGGCAGCTGCGGCGCGCCCCGTCCTCCCTGGCAGCCGGCGGGAGCCCAGAGACCCCGAGGAGCCGGACTGGCAGCTGAGAACCACCTGCTTTAAAATGGGAGCAACACACGGGCAGCACCGACTGCCCTGACTTGCCCGGGGTTAGCCAGAGCTAACCAGAGGCTGGGGCACGCTACAGCACTGCGAGAAGACCCCGTAAAACAGGGCCGCCGGGACGCATCTCCCAGGCGCTGGGCGCACGCCCGTCCAGCACTACATACGGACGTCCACGCGCGTGTGCGCGTGTGCAGCAGGGGCAGCTCCTGCCACAGGGAGCCTGGGGACGGGAGCACCGGGCGGGCAGCGGGACCAGCCGGGGCGATTCCCCGCAGGCACCGCGGAGGGGACCCGGCTGCCGCCCCCGCAACGCCCGCGGGCCCAACCGGGCCGGGCCCTGCCCACGCCAGGCACTGCGCCCCCGGCACAAAGCCTTTAACACCACGCGCCAGAAGTGTCGGGACGCGAGGGGGGCACAAAACTAAGTTTGCGTTCTGCCATCATTTCCAAAACTTGTTTGCAAACATTACATTTTTATTTTACTTATTTAAGGAAAATTACACAATTCTTCATAGCACAGTTTAAAAATAACTCCACTATTAATGCAGGCCCTTTATTTAATCACTGGCTAATTTACTCCTGACAGAAAGTAAATTCCACTATTTTCTGTGAGGCTTTATGAAATTGCCATCATTTTTAATTAATTCTTAATTAAAATATATTACACCACAGCTTCTACCCATCTCTCTTGATATTCTAACATAATCAATTCAAGACCATTTACATATCATTAATTAAAAGCCTTCCTCTCTCATCCTTAAAATCATAATGAGGCTCTATTTCTCATTAGCAGCCTTTAAGGGATAAAATAACAATACAGACAAGAATGAATGGTAATTTCAAAAACCTCTTTTCTGCTCTTACGGCTTCTCAGACTGGACAGTGACACTTCTGAAGTTGACTACTTGAGGAGTTTCTGAACATTTTGTAAAAATAAATAAATAAACAACCACAACCGATGTTGTATCGTAGCCCTCCATAAACATCAGCCACGGAAAATTAATAAACGATCTCTGCCTTCTCCAACTCCAGTCTTTGCGCAGGACACCTGACGCACTCGGTGGGCAGCGGGAGGTGCGGGCAGGAACCCGCGGGGCGCGGGGACGCACGCAGGTCTCTGTGCCGGCCCCGGGGCCGCTCTCATGCCCGCACAGCGAAGCCTCAAGCTCGGATCGGGGTAAGTGTGTGGGACCCGGCCCCGGGAGCCGACTGCAACGCGCGTCGAGAACTCCGACTTGTATTAAGTGGATGGCTTTAGCCAAAAAGCCACCGGCAACACAGGTTTTCTTTAGCTTGCTTGTTTTTGACCGAAGCCATAATGACTCCCTGAACCATTTTCAATTGCTGCACACAAAAATGCTTCAAATCCCAAGACTTTAAATATGCATAGGGGACAGTGATAGATAGAAATTCAAATTTATATGCGTTGTTGTTTTCTAGTACCTGCCAGTGTCAGGATGAAATATATCACACTGGTATTAGGAAGGAAGGGCTGAAATAGGGAAGATAGTGTTAAGTTCCAATAATTAAACTCTAGAGCCAAGACATGTTTCACGTGTTCATAAATGAGCTGTGATATATGCCACTACTGTAAAGAATTACCATTTATTGATAACGAAAGGTAAAAATTAATCACCTATTCAACGATTCTTTTCCTCTTCTAGAAGTTTAAAACTGCATACATTTCAGAAAAGATTTACTGCAATTCATGGCTTTTAACCTACTATTTTCAGTATTTTGGCTGTGAGTAAGGAAATTAATACAATTTCCACTATGATTATTTTTATGATTAGTGTAAAATAAAATTTCATGGCATATCTTTTGCCTTTAGCAGCTGGGACAATGACTGCCTTTTTTACACTCAAAAAGAGGCTGAATTAAACCTTAATTTGTTATTGCCTTTCTTTAATATGGCTTATTATTCACAGCAATTTCCAGGCAAACCCTGAGCAGAGAAGGGAAGCAGAGCTAGTATCACAGAGTGACAAAAAACAACACAAGTAATAGACAAAAAATCAGATCTATGTCTCAGGAATGTTATGCAGAGTTATTGTCACCAACATTAACGATAGCTAGGTGCTGCATATCAGGCAAATCAGATTTATATCACTGTCTTCTGCCAATTGCAGGTGCTCCACCACAACTTGTCAAGACAGCCTGTCTGAGTCTTCACACGTCAGACAGAATCACAGCACTTGGTGTTTTGGTCTGTTGACAGCAATTTATTTTGATGTGTTGTCACAATACGGAATTCTTCGAGGCTCTGCACCATGGTGCCAGCGAGTCCTACTGTACTTTCCTGCTGCCAGATGCTACAGGTTCGTAGAGGGAAAAAACACTGACAACTTAAAAAAAAAAAAAGAGAGAGAGAGAGAGAGCTTTTGTAAGTGTTCAGAAGATGCCAGGGCTGCGCCGTGTACTGCAAGCACAGCCGAGGAGCACAAGCCCTGGCCCTGCCCTGCCGCAGCAGAGCATGTGAGGAGCTCGTGTCCTGCTCCTGTCCTGTTCGTGTCCTGCTTGTTTTCTGTTCGTGTCCTGCTTGTGTTCTGTTTGTGTCCTGCTCATGCCCTGCTCCTGCCGGCACTGCCTGGGGCCTCAAGGGCAACGTTTGCTGAGATACTTTGCCTTTCTCCAGAGCCTAATTCCACCCCTCTCACTCATGTTCAGGCCCCTCCATGCTGTTAATGCAGCCACATTTATTTATTTAGTACCAAGCTTAGCCTGCTTCTTTTTCTTAAATGTTTCTTTCTATTCTGGAAAGTGAACTTGGGCAAATCTCACAAACTGAGTGTAACGCAGCTCCGTGCAATACAACGGCTCGGGCATCCCAACGGACTGTCTCCTTCCTCACCTGATCCTAAATGAACGGGATACAACAGATACCAGCTGATAACACCCACTGTTAATGTAGAATACACTGATTTAGGGAAAGGAAAAGAATTTAAGAATCAGTTCTTCATCTGCCGGGACACGCACCTGCCTGCCGGCGCGCAGCAGCGAGGGCCGGGGCAGGGAGCGGCAGCAGGCACCTGGCATGGCAGAGCACACGGACAGGCGAGCAGCACGGGCTGCCTGGGGCAGGGACCGGGACGCCGAGGAAGCCGCGGGGCTCCCTCCTGCACGCGCCGCCCCCACAGCACCACCGCCCTCGCGGGCAGGCCGCTCCTGCGCCCCGGTGCACGTTGCTGGCAACTGCGTGGGCAGAGGACGTGAGGCCTTTCCTGCTCCCCACCGCCGTTCCTGGCAGGGAAGAGCACGCTGAACCGCGGAGGACAAGACCAGCAGGCCTGGCCTATGCCCTGTGCCTCCGGGAGCCTCCCGCCGCTGCGGGCCTGCCGCGCACTGGGGCCTCCCTCGGGTGCCCGTGTGCCAGCGGGGAGCAGAACCGGCTCCAGGGGACGCGCCCAGCCACCTCTGAGCACAGAGCGGCCGGGCAGAGGGCAGCTGCTCACCCAGGAGACCCGGCAGCCAGAGCAAAGCTGGGCGCAGGGCGCTGGGCGAGCTCTGGGGGCAGCGGGCCCTGCAGGAGTGGGACCTCGGCTGAGCCGCTCCTCCGGGAGAGCCGCAGGAGGCCCCGCGCGACCAGCACCGCTTCCAGAAGGCACTGAGAAGGCCAGGGAGCGAGGTACGGCCGCCTCCACGCCACAGGGTAAAGCCTTTGGTTTTGCTGGAGGTGCTTGTGGCCTTCCTCAGCAGGCACCGCCTGAAAATAGTCTCCAAAAAAACAAGTCCCCTTCGCTTTTTTTCGAGGAACGCAAAGCACAAGGAATGTCACTCCTAGGAAGAAGGTATCTTTTTGACCACATCCATTTTGAATCCTGAGCTACTTTTCTGGATTTAGAGGCATTTGGACTTGGGTTTTCTCCCGGCCCCACTTCCATCTGTCCCTGCGCTGGCTCCCCCGCCGCACCCTCCTCCCACCCCAGAGCAAGCCAGGCATGAGAAGCATTTCCTGAGGAAAAAAACGCCAACTACAAATAAAGAATGGAAAAAAAAAGAGAGGTAAGTAATAGTGGGGAATTCTTTTCAAGGACTGCTTGATTAGAAACAACCACATTCATATTCAAACCTTTTAGAAGCCAAGTTGCCTTTCTCAACAAGGTGTCTCTGTGGATATTTGCCCTGCTTTGTTATGGGACTCCTGACACTTCTAATAGAGCTTCTAAATAAAAAAAAAAAAAAGCGCATTTGTACTGCCAGGCAATAACCTTCACATTTTACTCTTCATTCATAATGAAAATTAAGGGCACATGACCTGCATGCTAGGTGGCTTTCAGGACCACATGCAAGCAAATGTAGAAAATCCGTGGCGGTAACCACTGCAATCATAAAGAGACCGTCTAAATGTGTGCAGGGGGATTCCAGCAAAAAATAACAGGCACTGCTGATGCCGTACGGTCCCTCCAGCACACAGAAAGGCTAGCTGGCAGGAAAAGCATTCCTGCACGGTAGTAATGCCATGTGAAAATCTGTTTGTGATTATTTTTCATTCAGAAATATGATACAATAAAGATATCACTATTATTCTGTGTTTATACTGGAGGAAAAAATAACTAATGCAATTTGATCCCGTACAAAAGCACAGTGCTCGCAGAAAGGAAGGCTGTAATTTGACAATCAACCCTCACGGAACAAACCTGATATGCTGAAATGTTTATTCCAGAAGAAATACTTCCAGAGAATATTTCAGTGAAATGGGGCAAAAAGTAGAACATTGATATGAAAAATATTACCACTCAGGAAATAACTGTAAGTGCCGCTTCATATGCATCAGCGAATGGGCTGCACATAGCACGGTCCGTTCAGAAGCCAGAACCGCTGGCGAGATGCAGCCTCGGCAGTGACCGGCCACTTGCTCAATGGCCCCAGCGCAGGCCCCCGCGACTGCCCGGTCTGGTGGGAGGGGGCGTGGGGCCGCGAAAGGGTGAAAGCCATGGGCGGGAGGCGCTGGTGTTTGCTCAGGTGGGGCTTGAGCCGGTCTGGGCACGGGAGAAAGGAGAATGGGGCAGGGCCAAGGGAGAAAGCCATGCAGATGTTCGGCGGCGTGTTAGCGCAGGTAGGGGGGCGAACACGCTGCTACCACCTGCTTCAAGAACGGGCAGCGTGACTTCCCTCCTGGCTGTGGGCGACGGACAACGATTAAGGGGAACAAGTCGGTAGCAGGAGCATCTTCACCCTTCTCAGGGAAAACGTTTTTGGATTGCCTGCTCGCCTCTAACAGAGCCCAGGACGAGGGCTGCTGTCCGGACCCCCAGGTTTGCTCGCTCCCCTCCGCAGGCCCCCGACGTCGGCCTGGCTGGCCCCGCGCTCGGCCCCCTCCTCCCCAGGGCAATGCTGCGATGGCGGCCGGCCACCCCGAGCCCCGAGCGGCACCGGGCGCGCAGCACGGGGTCCCGGGCTCGCTCTGCCCAGCCATGGGGCTCGCAGCCACCGCCAGCAGCCCCCCTCTGCCCGCAGAGCGGGGAGGCAGAGCCGGGGGACGTGAGGCCAACCTGGCTTTCCTCTCATCGCTTTTTAACAGTGCTTTGTGTGTGTGCTGTGCGAAATCTGCACAAGTGTGGGAGACTGCGTAAGTGATACAAATAACGGAGTTGGGCTTGAAGACTCCATTTGGGCAACTTGCCATTTGATCCTCATATCCAAGTGATCACTATAACCAAATGGAGTCAATGACGCGGACACCAATTAACACATGCCACTCCGATTTGCTTTTCTGTGCCATACTTTATTAAACACTTTCAGATGTAATTGAACAACATTGTTACACAATTAAGCACTATACAGTACTGCACTTTAAAACAAAAGCTATGACAGTTCTGTACTCTATTAGCACTGTTAGATACTGTGTAATGTAGTAAGTAATTAAAAGCTAAAACTACAGTACTGTAACAATCCTAATCAGACTCCAATTCCAGTAGCAATAGAAGTGTATTAATTTTTTAATACGGTGCACGTACCTCAGCATTGTCCTACAAAAACTGCACATTTCCTGCTGCAAGAATAACCAAAGACATCCTCAGTTTCTGTTTAGCCAGAGCTGGCGAACGCGAGCTAAACCGTGACTGTGCCAGCACCAGCAACAGGAGACCGCCTGCCCCAGCTCGGTGTGGATGGAGCCGTGCAGGATGGGGAGCCCTGCTCCTGGAAGCAGGTGGCTCTCTGCTTCCTTATTGCTTGCCATAACCCTTCTGTGCAAAGTCTGTATGGCCAGAGCTGCTTTATTGACACAGCATTACCCCCTCCTACACAAAATGGAACAAATCTGCTCTGGTAGCTCGGGTCACCCAGTGACTGGGGTCAGTAGTCAGCAGGATTTCTGCCCCTGGGTTACAGAGTGGGGAGGCAAATGCTGCTCCACCGTGCACTCAGCCTTGCCGGTCCCTTTCCTTGCTTTGCATGGGGGTAAATTCTGTGTAAGGCAGGGATTCAGGTAGGGCAGAGAAATCTGCCTAGGGAGATGCTCTGTGTCTACACAGGACATTTAAAGATAAACCAGTCTTGCTGCTGGTGGGCTCTTCCGACACATGGAGACGGCAGCTGGGGCTGGCAGCGGGGCCCCGAGCAGCCGGTGCTGCCCCGGGTGGGGGCTGGCGTGCAGCGGGCGGGGGTGCCCACCACCGGCACTGCCTGCTATCAGAGGCTGTGCTGCTAGGATCACCTCCAGCTTCTGCCTTCCAGGGTAACAAAGTGTCACTCTTACACTAATCAATTCCGCAGTTTTAAGCATAGTATGTGGCTGCAACATTAATATGTCTTTCTGTTCTCTCTGGAGATGATATTCTGTCGCTGTAATATATAACTGAAATAATGTGTGTGTACTAAAGCACTGTGGAAATCCAACTATCAAGCATACACCACCACCAAAACCAACTCCCTTTTTACTGTTCTCAGAAACTCCTGCTCAGTAAGAGCAGGCTGTAAACCATGAAGGAGACAGCTTTAGCGCGTGTAAGTGTAAACCAACCCACAGCACTGCTGTGTAGAGCAGGAGCTCATTTGATGCTGCACACCTGGGGACATGAGGCTCATGTGGATACTCAAGGAACTGGGTAAATGGAAAGTCACTGCAATGCTTTTTCACGCTGTATGCACCTTGTGATGCTCTACTGGCAAATACTAGGGAAGGGGCTAGGCGCTGCTCAGTAGCTTTCCTCGCGCACAGAGCATTGTCTCTCGGAGTCTGAGGCATGCGGCAGCTAACCTTCTTGCCCACTGTTATTAGCATTCAGACATCAGTATAGTGACTTCATGAGGAGTAAAGATATTGTCGCGATGGGGATCAGGGGAATATGCTTTAAGAAATATGTCTGTCCTCTCCTGTTATAATGCTACCACGTAGGGAACAAGAACACCGATGTCTAGGGGCTTGGGTGGAGATGCAGGCTGGGAAAGAACAGATCCCACAGCCAACACCGCTTTGTGAAAAGAAATCTTTTCAGCTGGATCATCCAGTATAAATCAAATGTCTACCCCCGAGGAGGGAAGAAGCCTGTGGATGCATCAACCTTCCCTTTCTTATTCCTCCGCTGAGTCCACACCACTCATGGCTAAAAAGGAAGATCAAGAGTTCATCCCAAACAAAGACTAACATTTAAGTACATCATTTTGATAAAGATACTCCTTCAGCAGCATTCTAAGGTTCAGATAAGTGAGCACACAAGGACACAGCAAGTTTTGTCCCTTGCCAATAATGTATTTGCTGGTGCAGAGCACATTCAGGTGCCAGTCCTGAATGTTTTGATCCTCTCTTCTTCCCAGAGGATGACAATGTCCATTCAGCAGCCACACAATTGCACCAATGACAGCAGCTGTTCACAGCTCACGTCCTTTATTTTCTATGCAAAAAGCTGGGATTTTCAAATGAGAGATGCTCCTCACCATCAAATCAAGCAAAACACCCGCAACCAAACCTCAAGACTTGTGCAGTTCACTGGGAGGGTAAACAGACTGGACCGGAAAACTTAAGCTTAAATTTGCCTTTCTTTTCACAAAGAATACCCCTCAGTTTAGGAAAGAATGCAAGAGCTTGCAGAGACTCAGATCTCTTTGCTTCCTCAATGATAACTCAAATCTTTCTGCTATGTCTCCCCATTGTACCACCCTGCTCCAGTCATCACCATAAATAGCACTCTCACAGGCTGAAGGAACAGTATATTCTTTTATTTAGAACATAGGGAAAGAAGGAGCAGGACACGGGGAGATGTAATTACAATATTTCAGATTAGTGGGATGAGCAGAACCAAAGCAGAGACAACAAAAGAAGGTTCTTCATCAGACTGCCTGAAAAACAAGTAAGGAACTAGAGAAAAAAAAAAAAGGCAAAATGAAAAAAAAAAAAAAAAAACTCTCTGGCATTTTCAGGTACCAGTCCTGAGAAGAAAAGTGCAAAAAAATACAAAGTCAAAGACTAACAAAAAGACACAAGACCCACCATCCTCATCTCTGGCTTTCTAGGTATTCCTGCCACAAGGACTAATTCATATTTCAATGGCTAAAGCAACAACTAATGTGACACTGCATATTAATACACATCAGCCTCAACAAAAACCATACATATTTGCATTTGAAAATTAGTCAAGATTCACACTCCTTGGTGTCTTGGGAACTGCAGCACCATGTTTATGTTTAGTGTTACATTATTTCTGAGCGTTGTGACCCATGAGGTGCGTGATTTATGGAAGAGCTTTACGTACTATATTGGAGCAGAACTGGATGTAATGTTAGTGACATGACGTGGTGCCCAGTGGAAGGTATCTACTCATAGGCAGGAACAATGTGCAGTTCTGAAGTGTTTTTGTCTATTTGGTTTGTAAATTTAAAGCTAAATTTTAAAAAGCTACTAAATAAATAGTAATATATATATATGTTTGAGAGGCTCCCATTAACTTCATTATGTAAGTCTGAAGATTTAGATCATTAAAACTTCTGAACTGCCTTATAGTTACTATTGCATCGTAGTTAAACGCTATTTTGCATACCTACAGAATAACGTGAGGACAAAGAAACTTTAATGGGAGCTAAAGAGAGGCTTAAACTAAAGGACTGCAATGATGATGCTAAGCTATGGCTTTTGGTTGGAGGGGACATCACACCTCCGCTGTCCCAGTCCCTCTTCTTGGAGCAAGAAGATGCCAGTACATAAGAATATAATGAATTTACCCAGTGTTTTTATAAACCAGTGGACACTCCAAATGGAGCTGACAGTAAAATGTCCCTCTGAAATAAGCAGCCCCACAGCTCCACATCCATGGCCATGTGCTGTTCCCTGGATCCTTCCCTTTTGGTAATCTTATATCAAATATTCAGTTGGGACTGCTGAAAACTATTCAGAAATTTGTGGGCTGAACTTCATGCTACCTGTAGCTTTCTTATCAGATACAAACTTGAGATATAACAGCTGTATCTGTTAACCTTCCTTCCGTGGTACAGAGATGATATATTTGATGCAAAAAGCATAGCCTCCTTTGTATTAGTCAGGACTGGGCGTGACAGGAATGACTGAAAATTATTTGAGCTTTTAACCATGATTGTAACTAAAGAATCTGAACTCATTCCCAGGATGCTCTGACAGCCACACCCCTACAACACATACTCTGGATGCGAAAAGAGTCAACATCACAGACAGAAGACGCATTGTCTCCACCAGCAGGAAGAATGTGACCTAAAATACATACCTTGAGCTCAGCTCCCCCTGACTGAAGGGATAAAAACCCCAGTGACTAAAAATACAGCACTTATTGACAGTATTTGAGTACAGATACTCAACCACATAAATGACCTTTTCTTCCTTCAACAATCTTTTCGAGGCCAAATTTGTGGTGAATGCCTCTTTCTTAAGGAATATATGTGCTTATGTCAAATACATCAGGCCCGGGACTGATAATTGCCTAGGCTTAGAAGTCGTTGGGGCTAGGCATAGAAAATAAAATGACAAAGGGAATACAGTGGTTATTTATTAACTTTAGCCCCAAAAGCCTTGTTATATTCCCAAATCACAATCCTATTGGCATGAGAGGCTGTTGAGATGGAAATCTAACAAACAGCTGCCGCTCTAGCTTCGGAGCTTGCACTCCCCTCCGGTGCTGAGCGATGAGGTGGCTTTAATGCTCACCGGAGGTACAGAATTTAATGCACCCTATAAAAAAAACATGTACTGCCCTAAAAAAAAAAAAAGCTCAAAATCCTACAGCACCCCTTTTTCATTCAAGTGCTTCAAAAACAAAGTTTGCAGCTAAGCTCCCTGCTTTCCCTGACTGGTGCTGCCGAGCACAGGAGCCGTGAACCTGACCCAAGGTCCTGCGCTGAGCCACCGCGATGTCACCTCAACCGCGGGCTCAAGCCCCTGGCTGGGGACCTGCAAGCCGCCCCCGCACCCCCCAGAAGCGGGAGTGGGCTCAATGGCTAATGCCAGCCTCACTGACCCCGGCTCCTAAAGAAGTTTTGAGATTATGCCTCGAGGCTTAAGCGGGACTTAAGCGCTCCCCTGGCTTCTGCGGGCCCGCAGCACTGGGGCGGATTTCATCCCCACGTGCACATCTCAGGGAGGCCCAAACACAGCAGGAGAACAGAATGCTGGTTACAGAGAATGCAAAAAAATGGATGAAACTATCCAAAATAATGAGGAAAGAAGCCACGTACACTCATAAAGGAAGGAGACAAACTGATTTTAAAAACAAAGCCACAAAACCTGTATTGTCATGCATGCTGTTTGATGTTGACTATTGTTATAGAAATGAAAGGAATTTTGGATTTATGTCATTAAAGAGGAAGAATGAAAAATCTCCAAGATGCTTGCAAGTGCAGACGTCTTTCAGATTCAGAAAATAAATACCTAAAAATAATTCTGACTGATTCTGGAAACCAGCCTACTGGCTTTTGGAGGTTTGTTTGTTGTTTTTTTTTTTTACAGTTGTTGATTCTGGCTTGCAAAGGAGAAGTTCATCAGGAGGAATGCTGGAAATGAGTCTTGCAATTACTTGCAAACATACTCACAGTCTTCTACAACTCCACCCAGCAGAGCTGCCATCAGTGTAGTTCATAATCCTAGATTTGAACAGCTTTTCTGACTGCAAGCTGTCTGGGTAATTGCTAAGCTGTCTGAGAATTACTATTGAACTCTGTCCTTTTTTATCTCACTGACTGACTACTATTTGTTATTAGTCCAAGTAATAATAATATATTAATGCACATGCTTAATATACAGAAGTATATGTTTGTATTGAAACTGCACTGCACTCTGCACTCTTAAGTGTAGAAAAGTGCTGTGAACAGAGCGAACAGTCACGTAGAAAACCAGCTATCATCTTCCCAAAGGCCATACAAAACCACAGACTCAGTACGTAGCAATTCCTACATGTAGAGTGCTTTGCATTGACTGGCAGTGCTGGAAAACTTGAATTTCCTAAAATCAGCCCTGAGCAAGAATCCCTACGCTGCACCACGGTCCAGACCTAGTGTTCTCCCTCATCTCTCTGTTTATGTGAAACGCTTCCTGTGAGTCAAGACACGGCCTGGCAAGTGCAAATGGGCACAGAAAGCAGCACAGTTAGCAGACCGCAGGGAGTGCCACCCCGTACGATGCACCGGGGCCGAAGAGCAGCGTGAGGCGTCACTGCCTGGTAGCTCCCAGTGCTCCGGGTCGCCGGCACCCACCGCCGGGGACGCCCCTCCCTCCTTGCCTTGACGCGCCGGGTGCCTCCCCTGTGCCTCCCCAGGAGCCGCACACGGGGCCTGGCCCCAGCCGAGGCCGGGGCCGCACCGCCTCCCCGCCTGGTGCTCCGCGCCTGGGCCAAGCCTGCCGGCACCCGCAGAGCTGGGGCGTGCGTCCGCTGCAAGTACCCAGATCACCGGGGATCAGAGCCCTAAGGGCCGTTTCTTGTCACGAAAGCTGACCTAAGCACAAAGGTTGAAGTGTATTAGCCGGACTCCTGGTTTGAGCCTAGAAGTCGTGTTTTGCTGATGCCACCAAACTAAGGCCAACAGTCCCCTGAAGACTGATACGTTGGTGGATCATCTGTGGTCGCGCCGGTGGCACAGTAATGACCCCGGGCTCCATGGAAGCTCCAGGCTCGCTTTTTTCTAAAAGGAGATCCTCTTACCCAAAAGTCTTGGTAATTAATGTTTTCTCCACGAAATGTGCTCCCTGCCTCCTTTCTTGTTTTCAAAGCGTAGTGCTAATTTTTTGCTTGCATATACAAAGAATAATGTGTATTTATGCTTCTAAAGTGAAATACAGCTCAAATTTGAGGGAATAGGACAAGTTTCCTTCAGGTGCAGTACAGCGATGTTGGAAGTCTGCACGTCAGTGTATCCTGAGGAACCTGGTATCTCAGCTGTATGTAGCTTCTATTAACAAAAATATTGACATGACTTTATATAATACTGATCACTGCTACACTAGGCCACTTGACAGAGGTTCCCATCTTCAGATACAATATGTGTGCATTGCAACATGTTTAGAAGTTGGTACAACTCGTTTACTTTCAAAATGAAAGCTGTGAAAGTCGATTTAAGAAAACAATTCTTTTTTGTTGACCTCTGTATAAGAAGAGAGAAATGACCTGACTAACAGGGTTAAGTACCCTTCTCCAGAAGCGTGCATCTGACAGCACGTGTCCAGCTGCAGCTATCTGCTGAAGACTGCCTCGAGCTGCACTTACTCATGGTAAAGCAGAGCTATAGAATGGCAGTGGTTGATAAATTTAGTTTCTTATTAGCAAAACACTAATAAATAATCCAAAACATTTTTGTCTTTCCTTCTATATTTTATGACTATCTGTGATGGGGGGAAAATGTATTTTTCTTTCATGGGAATCATGGACTTCTTATTTCTCATGTTGTAGCATTTTTCCTTGTCACCAAGACTCATCATTCTGTCTCCCATAAAGACCCAGTTTTCAGAGTCATTCGATAATTTGAACCACCGCACCTTTCACCTAAGAATGTATTTTTAGACCCTACATTTGTGAAGGGAAGTCTCATATGAAAATAGCACAAACTCATTTTTTAAATAAGCTTCATATGTGAAATTCTAGGCTATGTAAGATACAAAGCTTTTACTGACTGCTATTAGTGATGGCTATTTTGATGTAGTTCTTAGAAGTCCTTGTTCTGAGGCTTTGATCCTTTCTTGTTATTATTTCAGTGTAGGAGAATTGCCATTTTCTTCTTAAATTGGCCACTTCAACAACCAACTACTCTCTCTAAAAGAGAATCGAGTGGAAGAGTTTGGTGCGCTTGGAATACCTGGGCCTAGTTCCTAATTGCTGTAACCCAGAACACACTTCTGGATACAATCAAAATAGTAAAAAAGAAAATAGAATAAAAAACGCAGATTGAGGCTACCCTCAGAGCTGCCTGCCGCTGGCAGAGGAGCCGAGGAGGAGCCCTGGGGCAGCTCCGAGCAGCAGCCAGGAGCGCGCCCTGCGAGAAGCAGGACGTCGCGGGAGCCGCGTGGCCGCGAGAGATGGGCTGCAAAACTGTATCGAGAGCAGTGAACGACGCGAATTTTTTGACTAAAAACGAAGACACTGGTGACCAGCAATCTGCAGGAAACGTTGAGGCCTGCCCACGTCGCTGACCTGAAAGCGCCGGGAAGCCGCTGGCCGAGGCGCGCGGCGCCCATCGCTGCTCCCCGCGGCGTGCCCCCGCCGGCAGCCGGCACCCAGCGGAGCCGCGAGGGGCCCCCCGCTCCCCAGCCGGGACCGCGGCGCTGCCAGGCCTCGCCCCGGGGCAGGAGTCCCGGCAACTGCTGAATTATTGTACGGAGCACTTCGACTGATTTACAAAACACACATTTTGTGCCCAAGCATTTTCATTTTCAAGACTCCGTTCTCTGCAGAAGCAATGTATCACTGCTTTCTTATGTAAATAATGCTTCAAAACAATCGCATAATAATTATTCAGTCCGAACCAAACAGCAAACACTGATTGAACTGAATAGGAAAAAGCGCAGCAAAGAAAAGCTTGCAAAGGGCCTCGGTAGTGATTTCAACCTCAAATAAATCCTCTGAGTAGGAAGGTACCATGTCAGGACCTCCACCTAACTTGTTGTTCTGTTATTTGCACAGTTTTAATAGGATTTTTCTATTAATCTGTGACAAACCATGAAATTTTATATTTTCACCATGACCAAGCCATGAAATTTGCCAACTTGGTCCATGATTTACACTGGGTCATAGTTATAAGGTCTGTTATGCTTTTTAGCTAGATAACTACTGAAGCTTCCCCTTTGGACAGAATGAAGAATTTGCCTATAATTAAAGCAGGAACTGTTAACTGCTGGCAGTAAAAGTTTACAGCATTGTTTGACAGTTGCAAAGATAAGCCAGTAAAACCCTGGGATGCCGTGTCTACCTGTGCTTCCCACACACCCGAACAATAGGGTTATATCTCTCAGCATCATGAAATCAATCTCAGATTAGGTAATGAAATATGCACCAGCCTTTTCCCAGAACCTTTGACAAATCACACACAATCCTAAATCTTCATAAATCACGATTAAAGACAAGTATATCATCACCAACGCATATATCTTCCCATGCCTGACCCAGAGACTAATGAGAAAAGGCCTAGACTATCTCATCTGATTAATTAATTCAAAATGTCTGCTGTTATTCAAATGTGAGGCTGGTATTATTTGAATAACACTTGACAGCAGTGCCTGAAGATATCATTTCTGATTTGTGAAGCTGCTGCTGCATAACTGATGATAGTTTATGAAAATGTTCCATCGAAGCTGCTTTTCTTGGCACAACTGTGAAAGATTTTCTGGAGAGAGGTTTTTTTTGTCAGTAGTTGATGTTGCTAACATTGTCAAATATTTCCAAAATCTGTAACATCTTGGAAGCCCTTTTTTCCTGAGCTCTTGCTTGAATATTAGTTCAGAATTAAATATCTCAATATATGTATATTTGTGGCAAAGTGAAAGACAACCAAATTTGACCCTTTCCATACTGTTTGCTCTCCACTAGCACAAAAGACGAAATGTGGTCTCTTACAGCTAAAGGAAGGCTCAGGAAACCAGTTGTACCTGGCCAAAGTCATTTCGCCTCAAGTCCCTAGGTTAGGGATGTTTTTTAAAGATGGGAAGCATAATTCCATCACAAACTGTGTGAGCATTCATTCTGAAGGAAAAGACCTCAGCCCCAACCCGAACGGCGGTGTCACTCGGTGTCCTGTGGCTGGTGAAGGTTCGTGGAGGTGAAGCCTGCACCCGCAGCTTCCATGCGCGGCCGCGGCAGGGCCAGCGCCGGGACGCGGGGTGCCGGGGCGCTTCGGCCCCTCCGGCGTCCCGCCAGGCCAGGCTCGCGCAGGGATCGGCCCTGGTCTGTCCTCTCCTTGAGCAGCCCCAGGCCCGGTTAGGCTATCGCCATTTCGACTGCATAGGTGGGCACACCGGGAGTGGTGACTGTGGACTTTTATTTCTTTTTCTTAAGATACTACAGTCTCCTCTTTTTTCCTAGACTGCAATTTCACTGGAAATCAGAAAGCAGTGCACAAAAGCATGGTACCCACTTCATGCCAATGGGCACAAAGACATGAACGAACACAAGCCGTTTCCCAGAGATTACTGGATCAGCCAAGGCCGTGAAACCAGTTGTGTCAACAAACGATAAAAGCCACCGCTGCCAGCTGCTTACAGGCGCACGGACCCAACACCGGGCACCGAAGGGAAGCAGAGCCTCTTCCATGCTCTGAGAAGGGCCTGAAAACAACCCAGCTTCCTCTGCCTTAAATCACTCTAAAAAGAGCCCTGCCCTAATGAGAATGATTTTGCTACCTGGAGAATATGTTTCAAACAAAACCTACAGCAAAGACTTCAGCATTTGTTTTCTGAAGTATTTATATACTGAAATGTGCTAAGACGCTTGCCCAGCATACGAAGGAAAGAAACTGGGTTAATGTAAACGTCTTGAAACCACAAGCGCACAGAAATCAAGCGCTCTGGCTGCGGCTTCCAGTTGTGACTAACAACCAGATCCAAGCCTGGGAGGAGTCCAGCACTTCCCCGGAGTGTCAGCAGCTCACAACACACCATCGGGGAAGGCAAAGATGCTCAACACTTAATTTCACAGCACCTATAATAAGAGCCACGGGAACAGCATTCTGCGGGTCACTGGGCCTTTAGGGGCTCTGTATTAGTAAAAAATTAAATTACAACTCTGTACCAGCAGGGATCTTGATTTTAAACTTTTTTTTTCCAAGAGATAACGAAAATTACTATCTTATTCTAAATATGTCATGCTGCCAAATACCTACAACCCGTTGCAATCATTTTTTTTATTAGTTGAATGTGAAATGTGATGCCATGCTCATAACACTTTTAAAACTCTGCTATTCTGAAGCTGTGTAGCCATAAGCACTAAAACAGAGGATGTAAAATGTATGGTCTAAAACGAATATAAATCAATCATTATGACAGAAGTAGCACTTATTTGAGAGTCAGAAGTGAACAAAATATTCTGTGTCAGCAAAACGTCTCCTGTCAAAACCTGCTCTTTAAAATTTCACTACAATGTGCTGAGACAAATGTCCTCTGCAACTCTGTGTAAAGAAGCATGTTCTAAGTCTTCATAATTCAAACCTCCCCTGTTTTCAGACAAAAAAGAAAGCTGTAAGTGGTTGCATATTCCTGCTGATGAAGTAAACGCCATGCTTCCAGCCACAGCAAGCGTCAAATGCTGCTGCCAGCACCCAGCACGCACGGAGGACAGACGGCACCCCTGATTTACCCACGCAGGAAACCACGGGGAAGACACGTCAACAGTTCTAGCTGTGCTGTTCGCTCCTTAAGAGTCAATGCTAAGCTTGTGACGGTTCAGGGAGCGTCAAAATGAAGCGATAGGTTTCTATGTAAAGCACTCAGGCCTCTGGCGCGTATCCGTGCAAAGTTTCCTCGTCTGCACTGCAGATGATCCCATCTGCGACCTGCGGGTCCGCGGGACACGCACCAGAGACGTTTTCTGCCTCGCACACTCCACGTGTCCAGCCGCGGCTTGGCGAGGGTGCTGTTCGCAGCCTTCTCTTGTCCCAGCATGACTCTGCGCCCAGACCAGGCTGACCGGCGTCCTGCCGCATCGCGTGCGGCTCGGGGAGCCTCTGCAGCCGGCCCGCCTGGCCACAGCGCGCCCCTGATGCGCTGCGCTTGCTTTTCATTCGTCCCAACCACAAACTCAGCAGGGTGTAGCCCCCCTTCAGCTCTCTCACCGGAACCTTTTATTCCCTCCCTCTATGCTGTTTTTGGTAAACCACTTACCTTTGATTACACTATAAATGTCTGAGCCCAGTTAAATCTTACACTAAGCTGCCCGGGCTAGTGTCTTCTCTTTCTTCCTCCCCGTTATCCTTCCCAAACACAAGTTCCTTAAGAGATCTGCATTATGTCACTTTTCAGTGTATAAAATAAAGGGCATGCAACTAAATCAGATCACAATTCTTCCTTACTTGGGATGACAGCACAAGCTGAACACTTTTTAAGTGGTTACACAGTTTGCCAGGCTGCCACTATCTTGAGATACATAAAATACCAAATTTAAGACTTCAAAAGGTAAATGACTCAAATTTATGTTGCTGTACTCATGACAAAGCAACCTTTTCCATTTTGAAAATACTGAGGAAAATATATGTTGGTCTTTTGAGTATGTCCCACATTTCTGGGAAAGTGTGAATGTAGTAAAGGTTGTATGTTTACCTGTTCAAAAGAGAAAACATTTTTTCAATTATGTTTTAAACTGGACGCAATCTGCCACAGAGTCTAGAAATGCAGCATGAAAGGTCTGGGATCCATTGTAATTTCTGAAGAAAAACAACCCCCCCTAAACAGGAGAGGACAAAGGCAAAGCAATGGCTGTTGGAAACAACCTCTTCCAACTTGAGATTCTATTTTTGCAACTGTATATATTAAAAAAAGCTGTTTTGAAGATTAAAAATACATAAAACTCGAAATTGACATTTATTTCCTGCAAAACAATCTATTTTTTCAGAGAGAGTTTTTCCAAAAGATGATAAACTCCTTCTCCTTATGTTGTGCCTTAAGACATCATATGCTTTTATCCTGTAGCAAAATATGAACCAGCTATTAGGCTGACAATGCCAAGAACCATGACAAAATGGATTATTAATGAGAAACTGATCTCCAGAACTCTATTAATTTATGTCTTCCTGTCGGATCCCAAAGATGTATCAGCCTCCTCACTCAAAGAAAAAAAATGCCAACATTGTACTTTGTTTTAAAGTTCTGCTTAGATGAAGAATTCATTATCCAAAGCACTGTTGTGTTATTTCGGTCTTCTTGTAGAATAAAGATTCTTTATCAAATAGCTTAGAAAGCCGCTGACAAGCGCGAGGATCTTGCAAAATATATTTACATCAAAAATTCGATGAGGAATCTCGGATTTTTAACCTTTTTCTCTTTTCTCGGCAACACTCCTTGCCTCGTTCTGACCTGTCAGCACTCTGAAAATGAAGACCATGAAATTCCATCTGTAAAAACCCAAGAAAAACTAACCTGACGGAGAGCTTTTAAAATTCTTAATTATACTAATTATTCCACTGCAAAGTAAAATGATCTAACACATAAATAGAAGAAATCAGATTTCTTTGTGAAGCACAAACAGCAAACAGGCATAAAGTATCTTTTTAAGCCTCCGTGAAAAAATCTATCTAATCTAAGCTTATCATAATGTTTATGAAATAAAAAACAGAGAGGAAAAATTGCTGTAATGTACTCTGGGTGACCTCTGCTTTCGAGAGAGAATGAAAACAGCCTTTTGCTTTTCAGTCCCCATCAAAGTGGAGTTAAAGGAGGGACAGCATTCCCTTGCTCACTGCCATTAATCATTGCTTTCTTCAAGCAAGTGCGTATTAATTTCTGTCATCCCAAACATCATCGAGTATTGTTACAGCACCGTTCACTCCTCATTCACCACCAGTTGTTACCAGTTTCCCTACACTGAGCAGAGACAGGGTGAATCGTGTGGATTTCAGTGTTAGAGGCCTTTATCCCTGGGGTGCTGACACCAATTAAGCCATTTCAAGAAGAAATGAGAACAGGCGCAACCCTTCTCTGTAACAAGAGCTTGCACCTAGCATTGGCAGGTTGCCATTCGCTGTTGCCTCACACTACAAAAACACCCTGCCACATCCTTCGGAATTATACAGCGTGTTTACATTTAATCTGTGCGGTACCCTGGCACAGTTTTTTAGATCTTCAGTGAGAAATTCGGTGCAGAGGATTTTGCCATCACTTTCAAAATAGCATCCCAAGATACAAAAAGGCTTTAGGACAAGATTTAAAAATTAACAATCAGTTTTCCCAGCGCAGTATTTTTTAATCAATTAACATTACTGTTAGGAAGAGAGAGCTGAAACAGTACTAAGAGAACGAGCTGTTGTTCTTCAGCTTAATTCAAGCATTAGACACACACATAAGACAAATGACAACAATTTTACCATTGCAATATAATAGATACCCTAAATATGAAAATTAACTGAATCTGCCAGAATTATAATATCATTCAAGCTGACTAGTAATAAGCATCCTTACACTGCTGGCATAGCATCAGTTTTTGTTTGGGGGCCAGCAGGAACTAAAAAATAGTGCATTTTGAAAAAGTTACCTCAAATCCTTAAAATCAACACGTTTAATGAGTTTAATTAATATCATCTGTACATTGCTAAAGTGTGTGCAAAGATTTATCAAACTCTCTGGCAATATTGTTGATTTTTTCTGACCGCTTTAGATCCAATCATTCTCCTTGTTTTAGACATTTACATCTGCTTTTAAGTTTTTATGGTTGCCTGTTGGCAGGCAGCAAAGTGGAGCTGTCGATGCTGCTGCAGAATAATGCAAGGTTTGTTATGAATTAAATATTAGAAACCTTAACGCAGCGGCCAATAAGAATTATTTGCCTTATTAAAGCAGCAGAAGACGCTGATTAAATTTTCATTGCATTGCAGTCTTTTTCCCATTTCTGCTTTCAATTCATCATTCTAATGTATGAAAGGCTTGCCGAATAATGGCATGGGGACTTAATTTCTGGAATGCAAATATGGCAAAGAAAATACCATAAATACCCTCCCAGAAAACATTAAACAGTCAGTTCTAATTAAGTGAATACTAACTAAGTAAATATTCTCTTAAAGGAAAAAAAAATAACTCAAGATGTCAAGAATTCCAAGAAAGAAAGCACTAGAAATACAGGCACACAAAAATTATATGGAGCTCTGATTATCTGAATTTCACAGGAGGAAACTAAGTGTGTTTAAACAATTGAGTTTTCAGATACTCAAAGAAATTTTCATATTTATTAGTAAGTATCAGAAAACACAACCCTGTTTTGATTAACTGAGATTTGTACTTCTTAGGTACTGTAAGTAAATATACTGTAGTATATACTGTAGTGAATGACTACTGTAGTGAGACTGCTTTAAGTCAGGTGATCAGATATGTTAGTTCTATAAAGCAAAACGTTGTAATACTACTCCGTTTACTGGCGTGGCACCCTTTCAAAATAAAATTCCTTTAGGAAAAAAAAAAGGAAAATTCCTTCTCATAACAAAAAAAAATGCGAAATGTATCTGGAAATCAAGTTCAACTGGAATACCAGTTAGCAATTTCAAATCTGCACTACATGCAACTACAGGTATGTTTAGGAAAAATAGTCAAACAAAATCTTCTAATTGTGTGTCCTATACTGAAGGTTGTTCACGTTTCTGCCTTAATGTGCATCAGAAAGAAAATGAACTTCAAGTATCCATTTCCCCTAGAGAAAATCTCTTCCCTGAAACTCTGCAACTAATGAAATGGGGATCTATAAATAGCAGCATCATTACCATGAGAGCACTTGCTTTGTACCAGTCTCTGCATCTGACCCTCTTTACACTAATAACTAGTAGACTTCAATGTAATTCCTCTATAGGATGATCAATATTAGGACAGTTAAAATGTGATGTACATTTAAACTGTGGAGTA
>VXAA01002816.1:427769-436093 GCA_013399115.1 Anseranas semipalmata
CGCCACGTCCCCGCGTGCAGCGACACACGCGGTTCGGACTCTGCTGGGGACGGGCAGGCTGTGCGGCAGAGCCGGTCGCGGCCCTGCTGCTGATGGCAGCGGCGTCGGGCACAAGCCCGCGGCGTGCACACTCGCCAATTGTACTGCAGTGACGTGAAAACCCCTATGGCTTTGGAGAAATCGCTGTGTTTTGCGTCTTATGTGGTTCACGTTAAAAATTTCCCAACAGTGATAGACTTCAGCTGCCAGGATCAGGGAGACCATGTGCATCTCGTATGAACAGCCCCCGCACAGAGCTCTGGGGCATTTCTTCATCCTTTTTCCTTTCTTTTAAATAACTATTGGGGCTCATAACAAGCACTGTCACTCTAGCACTACTCCCCTGATTGACTTTGCGACAATGATCTGTGGAGGAGATGGGCACACGAGCACACAAACATTCTGCAAGCACTCAGGCAAAGAGGACTAGTGAGGCTTTGTTTGGTTCGGTCTGGTTTTTATTTTTTGATAAGTTTCTGTTCAATTTCCAGAATTACTTCGCTGATATTTTTAAACAGTATTAAAAAAGGCAAACGAACCGCAAAACTGTAGTAAAGCAATTCCAAGGCTGAATAAAAAACACACTCACACACAAAAAAGGAAAATTTGAACTAAATCAGAAACTCTCGTCATTGAGTCATCCTGGAGCATCCTAATACTGCAGAGGTCTCAGCACAGTGATCTTACGTATCATATACGCTCTAATAAATAGGTTCAATGAGTTGAGTTAAGGGCAGAGTTTAACTATTAACTCCAAATTTCCTCGCTCTTATGGCTGTAAGTCAATCCCTTAATGTTACTTTAACACAGTTTCTGGCAGTTGAATAAAATCTATGGTCAATATTACAACCCCTTCCTTCCTAAATGAAGGAAAATATACGTGTGATTTACATAAGAAATCATGGGAAATCCTGTAACTGAGCAGGGATGATAAATGTTCAAGGCCTGATTGCCCAGGAATCCAAGCCGACCATTTGACTTCAGCTGTTCAGGCCCTCGTTATACAAATCTCGAAAACGGCAGAACTGGCAGAAATACCTCCATGCAGGTATAGTTTTCAGCACAGTAACAGTTAGCAGCCAAAGAGGTTATAAGAGCTGTAAGACATAACTAAAATAACACCACAAAAATCAGATGACACAAAGAATTCTAATACTTTCCTTTTGTTAAGATACAGTAACTGAGAATACAATGAAATTCTTCATGTTCAGTATCTCCCATTAGAT
The DNA here is from genome assembly GCA_013399115.1 of Anseranas semipalmata. Classification (NCBI taxonomy): domain Eukaryota; kingdom Metazoa; phylum Chordata; class Aves; order Anseriformes; family Anseranatidae; genus Anseranas; species Anseranas semipalmata. Next base: position 429,035 of record VXAA01002816.1, read on the forward strand.
CAATTAATATTCAGAGAAAGCCTTTAACATGAAGTTTAAATAATCATAGAAGGAGAAAAAGAACCACTAATGTTCTAGAAGCTTCTCTAGACCTTTCAATCAATTTTATTTATATGCAAAACCAAGAGAAACTCAGAAAAAACAAAGCTCCTCCTGATGCTAAAGCTCTCAATTTACTGACAGGCAAATGGCTTCATGCTGCCACTTAATCTCATTTCTTGCATAATGCCCTCTAATTAGCATATCAAAGTGAATTAATACTTCTAGGGCATTAGCAATGGGAAAATCTGCTCCAGGCTTCACAATAGCAGTTAAGCAAGAGCCAAGAAATCCTCAAAAACACCACAAACCACTTTGCATTGCAAAACTGTTCAATTTATTTATCCTCTCTCTCTAAACACTTTTACCGCACACTGTTTTACTACTGTTCACCAAACAAAATGATAATTGCCAAAGTTACCAGCATCTGTAATGCCTGTTTAGAATCTTAATTTAGATTGTATACTTCAAGATCTCAAGATGCTTTCATTTGCTCTATCATATATACCAGGATATACTGAAAATTTGTTGTTCTTTTAAAAAAATGTAATCAGGGTAATATTATTAAATTCCATTTCCGCTTACAATAAATAATTAAAAATTAAATAATACATGAAAAAGCCACCTGCTGGACAATGAGGAATAAGAGATTAGCTTTAAATGTTGACGCATGACTTAAGTATAGCAAAAGGTTTTGACCTGTAAACACATGATACAAAACCACCCCCTTTCCAAGTGATTGATTTGTAGGATGCATGGTATTCAGTGATTCATATATATTGTTACAAGTTCATATGACTGTGCAACACGCACTGAAAAAGAATTCCAAGTGAAATACCTAAAATAGTATAAAATTTAAATAAATGCATCATGATTTTTACTATATGCTCTTATGCAAAACAAGGTATTTTACCCACTTCCTTAAGCAATTAATACATTACAGCTGTTACCATGAGATATCAGACCATTTTTTCTTTAGAAAGTATTTTCAGAATCTAATTTCAATCACAGATCACTTTGTTTGCAAAATAGAAACTATAGTTTATAAACAAGGACTAAAAAAAACCCTGAAACTTCATCATCTGAGTGCTCCCCATCAATCTTTAAAAACAGAAAAAGAACATTAGGGAAAAAAAAAACACACTAGTACACCCAACCTAACCCAAGAAGGGAGCCGGAGCACTAACGCAAGGCTAATAACAAAGAGTAGAAGAAAATGCCGGGGTCAGTGGGGCTTTCTACAGTTCTGTTTGCAACATGAAGGCAAAAATGAAGTATGAGAGTAACAAAATAAATAATGATAGATATTTATCTAGTACTTTGAGCCTTTCTAAAGAATGTGCATTATTGAAAAATATATACCATTCAAGTACCAGGCTTCATTTCCTTTCATATTTAATTCCCTGTTTACTTCCACTGTAAAGACAGCATTATGGAAGAGCTCTAATGTCCAGCTGAGAAGCACAATTCATCTGTTTGGCTGATGAACTACTCTAACTTTATAAAAGCATGAACTATAAGAGCTGACAGAAACTTTAATAATTTATATTAAATATTGATGTGAATTATTTACTCCATTCATACTTAAAGACATGAATTGCCTACCAGAGAAAAGCAAATGTGACAAAAGGTCAACATGATGGTGAAAAAAGGCAGGCTGTGTCAGGCATGTGTTATCTGAACCATGCTGATCACCTTGATAAGCGAATAGCATTAAACATGACTGCTGAGAAAACAAACAAAGCATTCTTCTCAGGGTGTCAATTCATGGAATACAAACAGCTACATCTAATTCTACCAATGATACAAAAAAAGGAAAACTCCACACAGCTCTCCACCGATTTTGACTTATTAGTACACAGATTTAGTATTCATTCTTATTATTCATAAAAATATTCATCAAACCATCATATGTATGATGTGCAACGAATTGTAAAACAGTCTAAAGACTGAGAATAGATACAAACTGGACTCTCTTTCTCTACTATATAATTATTAACATAGTCTTCATATGTATTTAAATATTGTATTACATTTGTAACAATTTAGTACGTCTAATTCTGCTTATATTTGTCTACGGTAGACTGCAAATATCATTATATTAATGTTTCACACAAATCAATATTTAAATTGAAAAAAGACAGCATAATATCCATATCATACAACTTTTTCATTGAAAGCTGTAGGAATAGAGCTTGATAAATGTGCTAAATCCTGTAAAAAGGGACTCTTTTGCATTCAATACATGCTATTATTATAATTTATCTCCAAATGCAAAAATTCTTTAACTTACAACAAGCATCCTAAAATAAACTGCACAGTAACTCATATAATTTACAATTTTCAGATAAGCAAGCAAATGTGACAAATTCCAAAATAAAATGAAGGACATGAAAAATGGGTATAAAATAAAATAAATCCCTGCTCCTACTTAAATTAGTATTGACAAGTAGGTCCAAATTTATCCTTTACGGAGGGAAAAAAAAAAAAAAAGATCTGGAAACACAGATCTTGGTAATCAACATGAAGATTATTATTTAAATATAGCAAGGAGCACTAACAATGTTATGGTCTAAAGGTACTGTGTAGTTACAGGTTCTGCAAGACAAAGTATCACAATTTTTTCTAATCAAAATTATCACCACAGCTGCCTGTTTTCTTAACCAAAGAAGCATCCTGTTAGAAATCCACCAAAGAGAGAAAATTTTGATTATGAATGTGTTTGAACCAGATGACCAAATGACAAACAAGATACTTTATCCAATTTATTTTTACTAGTAGGTCATTTATGAAGAAAAGTAATGCCGTTGCCATAAAGACCTAACATTCTACTGCATGTCATCATTTGTAATACATTTGCTGACAATTAAAACAAAAAAAAGCATTCAAAAGTATAACCAATGATTCAATGAAAAATTTTGAACACTGAAGCATGAGAAAGGAAACAAAAGCTAAATAATTTAAGCTGAAGAGAAGATGTATGCACATAAATACACAGTGATTACTTCCTTATGTAGTCAGGGTACATAAAAAATATGTATTTAGCACCTTGAAAAAAACACCAGGCCCGCACATAAATATTTTAAATAGCTAAACTGAATAACAATAACATCACAGTTGATATTTAGAAAATAGCTAACATCCATACATACACATACATACACATACATAGATACGTATGCTATCAGTGCTATTTCATTGTTCCACTTGAGTCCTTTAATGTTCAGATAACCTTGTTAGGATTGCATATTATTACAAATTATTGCAAGTTGATGGCACTAAATAATAGTTTATAAACAGTGAAATGTTGAAATTTATGTAATGTAAGGGAACAATCCCGTGACACTATTTGTAAATAACCGCAGTGAAAAAAAAGAGGGGTTGGTATTCTCAAATTCTTATAGAAGACGAGGCAAAAAGCAAGTCCTTCTCAAAGGAGTTACCTAACCAGCAGTTTACAGATTTTGCAGCATATAGACAAGGGGCGTTCCTAACAGAGTTGGGCCATTTTCATCAATAAGCAGCCCTGCAGCACGTAAGGGCATGATACAGCCCTTTCATCATCAGAATAGCACTGTACGGCTATTTACACTTGTAGCGATAAAAATAAAGGTTTTAGTTTACATGGAGAACAGCAAAAAATTAACCTCATGGTTAACTTCACTATTTGTCTGGCCTTGCTATTTTTTTTTTTTCATTCTTTAAAACGAAACTCTGCACGAGGGGAGAACATTTTTAATGAAGATTTTCTTCCTCTCTCTTTAGACATAAAAAATAGTTCAACCAGCCCAACCAGCCAAGCAGGCCTTTCTCTTCCCCTGCGGACACCTCCTGCAGTCGAGAAGTTCATTAAGTTTTATGATCTTCCCAAGTCAGTCCTGCTTATAAGCCTCACAAAGGCCACAAATCTGGCAAACCATCATGTATGCCATTAGGCTTTACTAGTAAATGAATGCTATTTAGGGTTTGTGGTGACAGTAAATTAGGGTTTGGCTGGCAGCTATCATTGTTTCTGTTGGACTTACATAAATAAATAAATAAATGTATACGTGTATGCATATATGCACATGCATTCATACATTTTTATAAATGCGTGTGCCCATCTATATAAATGATTCTTAAAGGCAAAAAAAATCATCTATCAACACAGTCCAGGACGTAATAATATGTCATTCCACTGGGAAATAATTGCAATTCCCTAACCATTTTAAGACTATAAGAATTAATATATTTTCATTTCTATCTCCATGAGAATAACCAGTACCTCAGGTATAGCAACGTACTAATGCAGAGTTAATCAAATTACAAATCTGAAGGATTTTCAGTCCGTAATTAAGAGAGATTATTAAAAAAAAAAACACAAAGGCACAGATCGGTTTTTGATTCCTACTGGTAGGCGCACAAGCAGACGGACTGATACACAGGTATGCAACAGATGTGAGTGCGCGTTAAGAATGTAACTTTAAGACTTCCATGTGACACCTCAGAGAGCAGGTAAAATAGACCAAAACGCAGCCAACAGACTCTCACTTGCGTACCTTTGTATTTTATTAGAGGGGCTTCGGTAGAACTCTGGATATCATTTTTCTTTGAACTAATTAAAGAAATAAGTGGCAGTTAGTTTCTTTATGAAAACCATGCTACCTTGTGGTTGCCTCTAAGAATGCACACGTCTATTAATATCTGCAAAGCCCCGAAATGTATTATGCAGCACTTTTTTAAATGCTAAAATGTTAAAAAAGAAATGTCAGGCTAAATTCAGTAAGCTCAGTGATTTGCTTTGTACATGGTAAATACCTCACGGAAAAAAAAATCGTGAGCTCCTAACCCCAAGTGCGACAGAGAGAAAGGCTTCTAAAAATGTGATGCATTCATTAACCCTTGCCAGAAAGTGACAGAGTTGCTCTACCTAAACTGGGGATTCCTCTACGTGTTGCCTCACTACCAGTCTCACGAAGTACTCGCCGACTGGACTGAAAACTACTGAAATATAAAAAAAATACATAATTCAATATAAAAATGACTTAAATATCGCATTACTTATTTCAGAATAGACACGACTGCAATTACACTTTATGTATAGGCTACAGTCTCCCTTCTCACCTCTCTTCCTCCTCACAGAAGAAGGTAGCGATAAAGCCATCACAGTAATTCCCACTGCTAGCACCAGGGTAAACTTTGGTTCTGATTAAAAAGAATTAAATTCTGGAGCGTGACCCAGTTGCAGCCAGATTTAAGTACTCGGACCACAAGACAATGCAGACGAACCGGGGGGAGGAGGGAGCCTCTGCTTTAATTGCATCTCAGACTGTTTACCCTTCCAGGTCAGAACTGTTTGAGCTGTTTCCTATGAAAACAGTTTACAGAAAATACACTAGAATTTATTTTCACGTTATCTTTGCTGTAGCTGACTGAAGTCTACACAGACATTTCATCTCAACTGGGAGACCCTGAGTGAACGTCCCCCTGCGGGAACAGTTTTTGGTGGGGGTGTGGATTCATCTCCATCAATCACTCGGTGCATTAATCCTGTCCCTCCTGCACTGCTGGGGCTGGCAGGATCCTGCCTTTGGGCAGACGGACGCCTTCACTCTTTGTTGGTTCTCAGCTATTTTACCAAAGAGGTAACTTGCAAACTTGGCTCGACTACTTGGAGCACAAAGGCAGGATCTCAACTCGCACGTTATCACCGGAACACCCCAAAACGCTTCAAATCTCAAAACCTCCTGTCAGGTTCCCTCTCGCTTCTGCAACAGCAGTGGCCTCACCAAACACTCTCTGCCAGTAATCCCCGTTTCTGAAAAGACTTGATTTTTTCTTCTCAACTCACCTCTGACATGTGGTTGACTATACTTTCCTTTCAAAACAGTGAGCCTAAGCCCTGTGCAAATAAAGTGATCGCAGGACCTACGCCTGCCTTCTTAATTGAAATCTGCCTGCTGCAAAATGTCTGAACATCAAAGGCAGGTTGCTTGGTTAGCTCTGGAGCAGGACAGGCAGAAAGTTTAGCGAAAGGCAGAAAACAAACACAGACCAAGAAGGACGGACAGGGACTGCGAACTGATCAAGGCAAAACGCAGGCACAGGGGGAGGGAGGGCAGAAGGGGGGATCATTCCCCTTATCCCTGGTAATATAATGCAATATAAAGCAGAATCAATCTTAATATTCACAACACAGTCAATACCCTAGTGCTTAGCTGTCAGCAGAAACTGAAGTGGATCCCCGGTAGCAAAGAAGCCCTTGGACATAAAGCACCATAATTTACTGAGAACCGCGCACTTTTAAGCTTCGCAGTTGATAACTGCAATGATTTCACATTTGTTGTTCTCTTCTGTATGATCCCATTTGTTCAGCTTGCAATTAAGAGGACCGCGATTGAATATCAAGTACAGCTAAAAGCAAGCCAATGCATATATTTATTTTTAAAGTCAGATCAGGAAAAAAAAAAAAGGTTCTTATTCTCATAATGCAAAACAGAATACTTTTCAAAACTGTGTTCTTTCAAAAAGAAATTTCTCTGTAAATTCAGTGATGTCAAAAATTTGCAAAAAATCCCCTAAATACCTCAAAGAAAAACATGGCATTTATTACTGTCTCATTAATGTATCTCAGCAAAAAATATTTTTGTACACTTGGGAGTAAAATTTTTGGTATTTAAAATATCATCGCCCGAGAACAACTAAAGCTTTGCTGCACTCTATAGAAATTTGGGGTCAAAGCATCCATCACTTTCACGTTCTTTAGCTTCTCTCTAGAAGTCCACTTTCCATGCTCCTGCGTTCTCTGCTGACAGGTTTTTAGTTTTGGTTGTTTGTTTTCTCTTAAACCGCAAGGCACCCAGACTGATCACCACGGACGCTCACAAAGTTTGCGGTCCCCCGGCGCGATATGCATTCCGGGGAAAAGCCCGCCTCGGCGCAGCACCGACCAGACGCGCGTTCAGCCGGGCACGCCGAGGACAACAAACGCGGCCCCGGCACCGACGCCACCTGGGGCAGCCGCCGCCGCGCTCGGCCCCC
>VXAA01002816.1:441656-469156 GCA_013399115.1 Anseranas semipalmata
TTAGGTTTAAAAAATTGGGATCATTGTCTAGGTATAGACCTGTACAGAAATAACTCAGGTGGCGAATTAGAACCTATGTAGGTGCTCGGGTTAACTGTTTCACACAGCTGCAACAAATAACAGACCTGACGGCTGACTTGGTACCTCGCTTTTCCTCTTGATCGACAAAGGCTCCAGCAGTTTGCGCAGCTTGGCAGAACGACCTGCGTTGCGCCTGCCGTAGTGCAGATTTTCCCACCCTTTCACAGTTGTGTGAGAAACGGAGCAGCGCCTATACCAGTGAGGGGCCCGTTATGCTAACGGACGAGACGAGAAATAACGGGGCGCGAGCCGCGCACGCCGGCAGCACCCGCCGCTCCCCGCGGGGCAGCTCTGTGCCGCCTTTGCTGGGGGTGGCACCTGCTGGGGAGGCGGCAGAGCCGGGGCTGCCTGCAGGGGCTGCCTGCAGGGGCTGCCTGCAGGGGCTGCCTGCAGGGGCTGCCTGCAGGGGCTGCCTGCCGGCCCTGGCAGGGGCAGGCCGCCGCCGCGCTGTAGGGGTGCGGAGGCAGAAGGTAACAGGGCTGGCCCTGGTAGCACAGCGTGCTGCTGCAGTGCCAGCAGCGCTGCAGACAGTTACCGTGTGGTGCCGTGGTAATTCATGGTTGTGACACTGCATTATGCTTGAGATATACCTTGCAGTGAGTTTGTTGTCTTGTTTTGCAAGCGGCAGTTCTCCATTTGTCACAAGTGGCCAAATGAGGACTTTCTGTTAGACAGTACCTCTGACAAAGATCCTAGTATGTGTTTTAACATTAACTGTGTGCACGTGCGCTGAGAAACTTTATTAAATCATGATACTTAGCTGCTCATTGTCTGTAAGTTTCTTGTACAAGACAACACAAGGGTAATCCCACCTTGTTTCCTTTTTGCTTGAGATGTGCTCTCTGAATCGCTTACTCTGAAAGCAGAACAAAGCTCCTTAAATACTTTATGTTTTGTCTGCTGTTGAAGAAGGAAGACCAAGTATTTGTCAAGTCAAAAATTAGAAGCCAAAATTGATGATAGAAGCAAAAATCTCACAAAAAGGGGATTCTTCTGTTGCTGAACCAGCGTGAATCTGTCCGGTTACATTTGACATGGAGTCCCAAAGGGGCTTGATGTCTTGGGAGTTTTTTAAGCGGGTGTTTTGCTCATGAACATTTGTGCAAGTCAGAAGCAGCTTGCAGTCTATTACATTGTGACAAGATAAGATCATGATCATGCTTGTTCAAAACTACATTTTTATGCAATAAAAATATTTTCATTCAATGAGAAGTAGAGTGGCAACAAACTGAAAAATGATGAATGTAAAACAACTTCTTTTGGTTTATACTTCTATTAAACAAATAAACACTATGGGATACATGAAAGAAGAAAATAAACACTGACTTGTCATTCAAGTTGTAGCTCAAATGAGAATAACTGTAGACATGAATTAGAGATAGTATTGCTAAGCTAAACTAGGAACATAGAGGAAAGTTGCTAGGAATTACTGTTTTTATATATATATATATATATGTATATGTGTATATATATATGTATATATTTTATATATATATATATGTAGGGACCAGAAGTTCTTAAAAGTTGTTAGAATTAAATTCTAGTAGTCTACTCTTCTTCTGTATCCCTTCCATTCCCTGTTTACCATCAAGTGTGTGCATTGCAGTAAGTGGCATTCATGGCTAGATTTACAGTCTACATGTAGAATCTACAGTCATGAGTATACTCTTACAGTTGATGTATACAAAATGAACTTTTCATATAAAATACTTTAAGGTAGTGTCTTGGTATTCTAAGGTCACATTTTCTGGGACTGAAACGTGATTATTTTGTTGAAAATCTATGTCTGGAAAACTGTTACATGAAGAAGGGATTATGATATCTTTGAAAACCAGTGCAATATTCCAGTTCAGACTAAACTACAAAAATAAGTTATCCAGCAAAGAGGCATATACTGTTGGTGGCATCCGACATTTTTTTTTCCTGATAGTCCTGTGCTAAGACAGGAACTGAAAGCATAATTCTGAAACTGTGTCAGATACTTGGAGGGGAAATACTACTTTCAGTTAAAAAAAATTGATGATACAGTTGCATAGCAGCATAAAAGTTTAGAGAATGGACTGGGGAATTGGCTCAGAGAAATGCGGGTGGTTTTTGTGCAGGCAGGTAGCTGACGGCTTCCAGCTGTGTGGACACAACTGCACATCGGCACTGGGGAGCAGCACGTGTGTTTGCTGCTCAGAGGCTCTTCTGCAGATCCCGCAGGCTGGCTGTAGGTGCAGCACGCCTCGGTCCTGGTCCTGGGTCCACCCAGAGCATGATTGTTAACGCTGCAGACCTCCGTGTACTTAAAACATCTTTGAGACAAGTTTGGCTTCGGCACCTCCAGGCAGGCATTTCAGAGCAGGTCTGTGAGTGGAATTCGGGCGGTTCACGAGCAGTGCCGTCCCTCCGGGCTCACGTGCTAGCTGTGGTGTGGACGCAGCCGGTGAGCCTTGCTGGGAACCTCCAAGCAGAGCTGCATCCCTTCACAACAGCCTAAAGAACTTGAAGGTGGCCTTAAAAAACCTCCTTCCGTCTCTCAATATTATATAGGCCAAAAAAAGGTAAAATGTTGAAGCTTTCTGTTTTGGTCGTATTTTGCTAAAGATCGAAGTTTGTATAGGATGTGTGTTAAATAGTATCCGTGAAAGCGTTTGAAAGATTTGTTTTTTTTAGGCTCCTGAATGCTATAATGTCTGAGCCTATACTTTTAGCCTTCTGTTTGCAAGTAGATACTATGTTTGTGCATCTTAGGAATATTAAAGCTTAATGGATCATCTTTAAGCATTTTGGGCAAGTGAGTGAGAAATCCTGGTTCCATGTAAAAGTGTTGTGCCACTGCCGAAAGTATTCCTTTCCATCTTTCTGTGCAAGCAGGCGTGCAGTCAGCCTCCCTGACTCACGCTGCTGTTCCCCATTTCTGGACAGGGAGTTCATCAGGAGTAAAAATAGAATGGAAATTGCAATGTGTTGTTTAAAAGGTATTCTGGTTTCGCTTGTTATTTTAAAATCAGCAGTGCTAAAAATGAATTCAAATAATTGTATTTTTTCTGGATAGTAAATTCTGCCAAACACATGCTGTGAAATTAGGCCACTGTGATTCCGGCGTGTTGGGTCACCACAGTATGACATTGCAGACGCAAGGTGTGTGACAAGTAATGCTTGCTAGCCAGTATGAAAAAATAAGCATAATCATAGGCATTAAAAATTAAGCAAAGTGTTTGCACATATTTAGATTAGGCAAAAAAACAGGCAAGATGCCGCTTTTCTAAACTGTTTCTATCCAAACCATTCAGTACAATATCAGAATGAAAAATGACAACACTTTGTCATCTGTTCAAATTGATATTGCACTCTTTGCAGTGACAGCTGAAAAGGCCCACAGGTGCCATATAAAGAGGTGACCATGTTGTCATATTTCATTTAGGCATCCCTCTGCAAAGCCATAATTACCTAATTAGGTTGTTAATTAGGAGATTAGCATTTCACTATATTGATAGAATGCTCTTTGCAGGCATGAGTCTAGATACAGATTTGTCTGCCCTAATTTATAATCTCTGCGTTTTTTTATACTTATTTATTTGAGTAAAATCTCGATGCAGGATAGCTCAGGTTAGCTGAGAATCAGCTTGTTTGCAATGAAATGAAGATTTGACAAGATCAGGAAACAACTAGAGAAGAGTACACCGTTTCCATATAGACTCCAATATTCTCTCCCTCCTTCCCTAAAGCTCAACAACTAAAATACTGGATTTGGAGTCACTTGCATCCTGACTAGTGTGACAGCAGAAATACAGCCAAGTTCCAAGTGGTTCATGCATATAGAAATACATATCCAATGCCAGATTGATTTACAGGATAGTAAACTAACAAAGAATTTGTTGGAAGTTGTGTGTAAGGTATTGTTTTCTCATCGTAACTCTCAAATTCCAGTTTCACTTGTGAAAGAGCACCTCTTTAAGTGACTTAAAATGATTACTTCCTTTTTAATGATAGGCCAAAGCATAAATGACAGCTTCTCTAAATAAAGTATTCATTCTTAAATGCACTTGAGCTTTTGTTGAAACATAAACTTGAAATTTCATATACTGCGTTTCGCTTTCCTTTATCCTGCACGCACAGGAGTCTGTCTGGCATTCAAGGCTTTGATTATTTGTACTGCTGCACATGTAGATAACCAGAACCATTTCTTTAGCGATTGCAGACAGAAGTTAACTGTGAAATTATTTCATGTAACCTGAATCATAAATTTTGAAGTATATTCAAACTGTCCTATTCCAGCTTGTAGGATGTGGGGGAAAAATCAATTTTTATTCTAATATGCACATTTTATCATTAGTTTTTAAGATCGCTTTAAAGACCTGCAGTCAGAGAGGTGTTTAAGTTCAGTGACTATGGAAGCCCTTGAGCGCTGACATGTAATGTTATGTAATTCCTCCAGCCTGCTGTGCTTTGAGTTTATTGGTAATTGTTTTAGATCCAAGTCGTACCCTCCAGAAGTTCCATCTTTGCTTGGAATGTTTATGTTTGCATTGAATAGAGTTTAATTGTTTATTGCTTCCTCAAGGAGAACTGTCAATTTAAACATATTTTCCTCTTTAAAAAAGGAAAAGAAGAAAATGAGCTGCAGGTTTGTAGAATAAGAAATAGGAAATATTTTTCTTCTGCATTTCACTTTTTATTTTTTTTCATTTAGATGGGAAAATAACCTTGCAGGAGTTGGCTGGAGAGCCTTGTGGAGAATTTGCAGCCGCTTTTAGCCATTTGAGCCAAAAGAGTCTTAAAATTAACACATTAAAATTGGTAAAATTTCAAAGTTGTAGCTCTTTTCTGAAGCACAACATTTTTAGTTGCTTACAGCTTTCACCCATTTTTATCACTTATTCTAGCTTATTTTGGAGGTCTAGGAGCAAATTTCATTTGTCATACATCATACATTTTGAATTATGAAAGGCATAAATATGAAACTTTTCTGTGAGGAAAGTATTTCTTGTACTTTGGTCAGGTGTAGCATGCCATGAAAAGGTGACATTAGCTTGCAATTTAGGAACGATAGTCCTGAAGTGGACGTTGAGCCGGTGGTAACCAAGTCATATTTGGTTGAGCTGTAAATGAGCGCGTGTTTTTCTCAAAACTCGGTTAGTAATCAGTTTGGGCTTGTGAGATGTAAAGTAAATGGAACATGTACTGTCTCAAGACTGTATTGTGTGGGCCCATACATGTATAATAATGGAGTGAAATGTCACGTTTAAAGCACGCGGGCTTGAATACCCGCTCTTTGCTGTTGGGTGAGGGCCAGCGGAGCCGCGCGGCCTCGCAGCAGTGGGTGAGACGCGGCGGAAAGCCAGGCGTTCGTCCCCTCGCAGGGACAGGGAGGGTGCAGCAAAGCGCGCCCGTTGTCACGAGCAAGTTCACCAGGCAGAGTCCGTAATTCCGCAAGCAACCGCTCAGGGAGCCGCGGCTCGGCGGAGGCAGAGAGCCAGCGGCTGGGATCCAGCCCTGCGGCGCGTAGCGGTGACGAGCGGCCTTTACTGGTCGGCGCTGGGGGGAATTTCCTCGAATCCAACCGCGTGTATTTGAAAACAAATCGGAAAATTCAGCGCAAGGTAACTGTTCTCCCAGAAGTGAAGACACCTGCGTTTAGCAGTTATTGCCTGCTAGATGTGTTGCTCTGAGGACAACGTGGGGAGCAGGCTGGCGCAGCAGGGGAGCGCTCCCGCCCGCCTCCGCCTTCAGCTCGCCCTTCCCTCATCTCCCGCTCGCTCCGGCATCTCCTTGGCGCTTGGAGTAGGAGAATGTGAATAAAAAGCAAGCTGGTTTTAGGGGTATGTATGGGGGTTTTGGTGGGGAAAGAGAGGAGATCTTTTATTTAAGTAAATACAGCTTACCGGGCAAGCAGCAGGGTCTCGAGAACAGTTAATACGTTGTGGCGGTGAAGTTGTCTCCCCAGATTCGGATGTACTCACCTGGCCGTGACTACATGCCCTCTGATCGGGACCTTCGTGTCACCCACGGGGAGAAGAGTAGATTTCTAGAATGTTGCTTTACTTCCATGCTGTGTTATGAATGAGGTTGATCTGCATAACAGCCATGCTTCTCTTGCTGTGGGAGCCTATAGATGCCATAAATACAGCAGTGGGTTACTGGAAGAGGAATACTTGGGATAGAAAGAGTAGACTGCGATCCAGCTGCCTGATTTTGCTACAAAGGTGCTGTGAAACCGGGCGAGTCATTCAGCCTCTTGATGGTGCAGTTTTACCTCGGGGAGGGTGTTACCTGACTGCACAAGACTAATCGGAGGCTGTGCTCCTGATGGGCTTTGAGGCACGCCAGTGATGCTGTGCGAGACCAAAGAGGGGGTGAGCGAGAGCGTTCGTATCCGGCGTGTTGATTAGATAAGGTGTAGAGAGTAAGACAGATGAATAATAAAGATCAAGAACAAAGTGAGGGGCTGATTTGGGTCTGTCCACCCGTGTGATGAATCATGGAAGGTGTTTGCTGATAAGTCGTATATCATCGTAGCACTAAACTGTATATCATGTCAAACATAAATACTGTTAAGGCAGCATAGGTTTCACATTGCTCCTTTCACTTTTAGTGTTTGCACAGAGTATGCTTGACAGCTGTCTGCAAAGTATTTTATTTAATAGTAGTATAGTATTTATATACTGCAAGTATTAAAAGAACATTTACTTTTTTGCGATTGAGGAATGTGTAAGTTACTGGTGCTCAGAAAGCCCCTGACTTCTGTTAAATTCAGCTCCCGCCTGCAGGTGTGATAATGGTGAGTGGGTATAAGGAATGCAGAAGTGGCCATGTGCTGGCAAATCTCAGCAGCTCCAAAACTTGATCTTGTGTCTGTAATGTTGCTGGAATTGATGACATAGAGGCATAAAGGTCTTCATGTAAGGGTTTGCAAAATTGAACTTTGGTTCTTTGAATTCTTTCATTGTCATCATTCCTCTGACCAGATCTGTGCCATCTAATTGTATTTTGCTTCTATCAAAAGGAGGAACCAGTTAGAATTGTGTAGTTAGCAAATATTAAAGTACGGCATAAAAATCTAAACTGAATTTTCAGGTCTGATTTTTTTTTTTTTTTTGAGGGATGTTAACTATTCACAGAATTTTCAGTTAATGTTACTTTATTGAGAAAACATATCCTTTTGAAAATTCTGAAGAGGAGGGAGAAAAACATGTTTGTATTAAACTTTAGACTTTGAAACAGAATTTCTGGTAATTTTTCACTGTTCGTGTTTATGGGAAAAGTGATTGCGTGTGTAAAATTGTAAAGAAGCTTGGGTAATTGAGCACACTGACTGTTAATGGCATGAAGTCGGGGTGCAGAGTATAAAGGTAAAAATCTCGCATCTGCTGTTACATGTTGTTAACTCCCTTAGCAGACATTAAATCATTTCAAGTACAATAATAGTGTGGGAGGTAAATTAACTAACCATTAACAATCTTATAAATACACAATTAACATGCCAACATTTATATGACACATTGATGGGGCAGCAGTAATTTTTGATTGGGAGTTTGCAGACCTTTTAGAAGCCTAAGGCAGTTGCTTATTTAAACAAGTTCTTGTCGCCTGCAGGTAAGCGTGGCCTTCTTCTAATAGGCCGTGTGCAAGTAATTATATTTAAACAACGTTCTCGGTGCACTTTTGAGAACATCCGTGCGCCATACGTGGTTGTGCCCGTGTCCCTGCAGCCATGTGGCACTGGCCGCGCGTCACGGCTTGCAGGCCCTCGGCACGCGCGTTGCCGCGGGGAGACGCCTGCCCGGTGCTCGGCTGCGTGCCTCGCGGCCCCGTGCTTCGAGGACGAGGAGGGGCCCTTGGGGAGAGCAGGCCTACTTTCCATAATGGAAATAGGAAATAAAAAATAGGGCTCGGGCTCGGCGTGGCCCCTGGCGAGCTGCGGCGGGCAGTGAGCGCAGCCTGCTCGCGCCGTGCCNGCGAGCAGCGTGCCAGCTTTGCTTCTCTACCACTCTGTTACTGGGTTCCTTCTTGCTGCGGGGTCTGTTGTTTAATGTAATACTTCTGAGTTCGTCCGGTTTTGTTTTTGTTTTTTAAAAAACAGAAAAGACAAAGTCTCTCAGAAAAGAAATGGCAATATTTGTGGCCAAGGGAGGGAGCAGGCCTAAAATGATGGAGGGTCTAATTCTCTGCTCATGTAACGTTCCGACTATCGGACGCTGATGTTTGGTGGTGGGGAGGACACTAGCAGGGGTGGTGAATTTGCAGCTTGCAAGTACATCTTCAAAATTTAGCTTTAGTCATGATTAGATGGGTGTGCAAATAAAATATTACTTTTGTTTTCAGCTGTTTAAATGCAGAAGCTGCGTAGAGAGGCTCTTTATGTTACTATATACCTTTTGCCTTGGAAGCCTATGGGAAAATGATGACTCTGTTTGCTGGTCCTGGAACAAGCCTGGCTGATGCTTTCTTTCACTTTGTTCTGCTAAAATCTGCCCGTAAAAGGCCAGCTGCCTTTACCAGATTTTCATGGGATACTACTTTGTGGGATTTAAAAATGTTTCTTTTCCTTTGGTATTTTCTTTTGCTGACGGACGTTTTCCAAACAGTAATGATAGGGTTTTGTTTGTTTGTTTTCGTGTTCAAAATACTAAATTATCACAGTTCTATAGCTGGTGTGAACATTTTTTTCAGAGATATGCAAATGATTAAAAAGCAGTGGGGATTTTGAACTTCTGCAGTTCCCTTCTAGTCTTGCTTCTCTCCTTGAGCTGAGGCTTAACCCCCCCACCTGCTCCTCTTCAGGCCTCGGGCGCCTCGAGCCCTGAGGACCACGGCTGGAAGGGGCCCTCAGCTCTCCTCCCCTTGGGATCCCTGCCGCCTGCGCTCCCGTGGTGCTGCTGCTCGTGCAGCTCTGCGCTGGCAGACAGACGAGCCTGGAAACTAGTCCCCTTCCCCTTCCCCTTCCTCTTCCTCGTTAGTTTTCAGCAGGTCATGTTTCTGACCCGGCTTGCCTCACAGCTGCACAAGTGCTGGTGCCGGCCCGTGGCAGTGGAAATGGAGGGCCAGGCAGTTGCTCCCTTGCGGGGCTTTTAGGTTAAACTTAGGTTAATTAGATTTAGGTTAAATAACTGTAAATCCTCAGCTACAGCAAAATGGGATAACGGTTTGAGTGTGGTTTTTGTTTGTTTGTTTACCTGCTACTTTGTTTTGTGATGCCACTTGACTCTGAATGGAGTATTTTAGATAAGTGGTAATTGCTGTTGTTAAAGTGTTTAGGAACTCAGGCGTGCGGTATATGATCATAGAGCTTTTTCTGTATTACAACAGTTGTCCAGTGTGAAGCACCATGCAGCAGCAGATGTTCAATATTCCACCCAGAGATACAAATCTCTTCATGTTTAAAGTTTTTCCTGGAAATGTGAAACCTGAAGGGGCTAGAGTCAGGTAATCAAAGAGTTGTAGAGGCAGAAGAAAACAGAAACGCTGTTATGATAGGTGAAAGGAAATTCAAAATCCTATCTGGTTTTGTAAATTTATTATTTTTGATGGGCAACTGTTTTTTTTTTTTTTTTTTGATGTATTTTCTTTCCATTTTCTGTCTATATTACTTAGAATATTTTGCCTTATAGCAACCACTTGTATAGCAAGGGGACCTGTCTGGAGTTGTTTTGGTTGGTTCTCTTGTAATTCAGGTTGCAAGCTGTCATCCAAAACTACCATTCTTTAAAGGCATCTCAGCAAGCAGTGTAACTTAAGTAAACTGGAGCAGAATTAAAATAATTCGCTGTATCAAACTGAATCAGATTTTGTGCATCCAGAGTATGAACCTTCTTGAATCAGTATTTGGTTGGTTTTTTTGGTTTGTTTGTTTGGGTTTTTCCCTAAGTGCTGTGTATATTGTATTTCTAGGTACAATGTCCATGGAACAAGATGGAGAGAAGATAGTATAGTGAAGTGGTGGTCTTGTGGACAGAATGGCTTTCCTGGACAACCCAACAATTATACTTGCTCATATTCGGCAGTCACACGTGACCAGTGATGACACAGGGATGTGTGAAATGGTCCTGATAGATCATGATGTCGACCTGGAGAAGTTTAATCCCTCGTCAACATATGGGGACAGTGGTTCAGAAACACAGGGAAGCAACGGTGAGACTCAGGGCTATATATATTCCCAATCAGTCGATATTACCTCAAGCTGGGACTTCGGAATTAGAAGACGATCAAACACAGGTAAGTGATACTTGCTGCAAAAACAATGTTAGCCTTTTAAATTCAGTTTGGGTTAGTGTGGTGTGCATGGGCAAATCAGAGCATGACTAGCTAGATGTCTGCCAAACTTTTCCTTTAGTATTGTAGGGACCCCTTTTGTAAAAGGACGTGTTATGATTCAGATACTTCAGTGTGCTGTCAACCGAGTTTTAATTGCTATTTTACTTAATCATCTACAGAGGAACATTGCGGTAGTCAGCTTTATATATATATAAAAAAAAAATTAAATTGTAAAGACTTCGAGTCTAAATCCAAAGTACACGAACAGTCTTTGATATTTCTATTGTTAATGTCTGGAGGGGTGTTAACTCTTGAACAGGATCGTTCATTTCTGAGAAAAATCTACCTAGTGATGCATCAAATCTATTTGTGATAAAAAAAGAGGAATGAAGTTTGTGAGGCAATGAAGTGAATGATTTGTCTACTGAAGTCTTATATCTGAGAAAAACCTTGAGCTAGGATTTAAGTTACCAAATCAGGAAGTTTAAGGAGGATGTACACTTTTTCAAAATATGCTCAGTTTTTCTTGACTAGAAGAAAATTGTCCCATTTGTTGTTAGGAATATTTAGACTTCTACTTATACCCAAGGAACGCTAAGAACAAAAATTCTCCATTATAAAATATGTATGAAAAGGTTGGTGTGGGGTGGCCAATACTGATCTCTTTATTTCTGTTACAGTATATCCTATTTTTCTAAATTGTTTCTGAAGGTATTATAACACCACCTAGAGCTCAGAAAAAACATCTGTGCTCTGCCTAACAAGTAAAATGTATGGTATTAAATATCTGGCAATACCTTTTGCATATAAGAATTTGTCAAAAGTTGCAGAAAGGGCAGGGTACTGATCCCTTGTACTTGAGAGTTACTTTTGGAAATAAGATGTAGCTGCAAGTGACTCAAAGGCATGGTGAAAAGTTTAACGTACCAGATTGTCTAGCATTGTCCATGAGGATTTATTTAGTTCGGTTGATACTACAGTTTATAAGAAAGGAGAGACAAAGTTTAAGGATTTACAAAATTGCTCCAAAGATTATTATTTTTTATTTCACCAAGGGACTGATGAAATAATCTCCATTTAAACTATGGTTTGAAACTATTTCAGTTTCCAGTTGGTGGCATATTCTAAAATAAAGGTTTAAAAAAAAAAAAAAAAAAAACTTAGTCCAGTGGGAAACGAGTTTTTTTTTTTGCCTTTTTTCATATGACATGTCTTTTATGGTCTATCATGTGTGCTGGTACCACCAGGAACCTAATTAAATTATCAAGGCAATCAGCTTATGATTTAAAACGGGGGAAAAAAGCCTACAAAAATGCAGGTTGATCAATACTGAACCCTTTTCAAAAATACAGGAAGAAGAATAAACTAAATAGAAAGCTAACTATTCTTAAAATAAATGCTTTTTGCAGTAAACAAGTACTCAGCAGTTCTTGATGGAAGAAAACAGATACATGTATTAAGATACATATATATTCATATGTAATGGACATTACATACCTCTGGCCATAAGCAAGTTGTTTACTGTCTGAAATTAGGAACTAATTTGATGTGTGCTGTCACTCTTTGAAAACATTTTTAAATTATGCTATCTAACATTCATTTCTAGGTTAGGTGAAGTATGTTTTGAAAAAAAAAGATCTGAGTCCATGTTTTTTTAATCTGATACAAATAAAAGACATTGAGTAACTTTGAGTTTTCCCTAATAAACTGTTTTTCAACTCCTTTAAAAAGCATCTTTTATTTATGAAGAATAATAGCAAAGTGACCTTTAATAATGCTATTACTGTTGAAAAATATGCTGCTGTTTTGTTAGGTGTAACTGAGTTTTAGTAGTGTGAAAAAATTTAAGTTGGGATAGTTTGGAACAAAAATTGATCCACTGTTAAGTATGTTAAAGGGAAATCATTAAATTAACCTTATCTCTTCTGTAACCAAAATAATATCAAACATAAATTTTATGCTCATTCTGTAATTGTGTAGTTTTTCGAGTATTTATTATGTCTCATACATAGAACAAAGTGTTCATGTGTCTCAAGTACAAGAACTCATTACCTGTGAAAACTCCAATTTTTGCTCCTAAAATCTGTAAACGTGAGGACATTTCTTTTTTACAGAATCTGTAACTATTTGAGTAGATTTGGAAGAGCAGGAACATTTGTTCTCTGAAAAGCAGTTAAAATAGTTTTTACACGTGGAAACAGACAATAGTGTAATTTTGTATATCAGCACGTAATAGTGGTAGATTTTTTTAACATGTCAGCTCTTTATTCTTGTTTTTATACCCTGCTAAAAAAATTGTTTGCTTATTTTGTCTTTTACCATTGTTTTTGGATGGAGTATAACTTTTTATTATCTTTTGCAGAGCTATTTTATTATAAAATACCTTGCCTTTTATTATAAAGCACCTTACCAGCTTCGTATCTGTTTGATAAATTATAGAAATAACGTGTTACTGCAGAAGAGTCAGCACATCTGAGAGGCTATAGAAGTATTGGTTATTAAGTAGATATTGTGTGGATATGCAGATTTGGAAATTAATTTTATGTGCATCCTAGTATCAAAGTTATCCCCTAAGACTTGAAAGAGATGTGCAATGCGCGAGACACATTAGGGTACTGCACGTCATGTTTAGGGAGGACACGGGTATTGTCTACCATTGCGTTTTTCCTCCTTTTCTGCAGGAGCTGCATGCGTCATAGGTCTTTGGCTCTTGGCTCCATCCCCTCGCTGCCTTGACACTGCCATACCCAGAAAAAAAAGTAAAGTGGAGATGGGTCTGTGCAAGGTGTTGCGAGCAGGGGAAGAAGCAAATTTCCCCATCCATGTGACTACAAGCAAAGGCTTATCTAGCTGCTAATAGTTAATAAGACATTTGGTCCGTGACATTTCACACAGAAAGCTTTCAAACTAACATGCTAGTGAGAACGAACCTTAAGTAATTCAAACTTCCAGTATAGGTACTGGTAATTCTGTCTTATTTGGAACTGCTATAAAACAGTCCCACAGTGAGTGATAATTTATGATCGACTGTAGGTGGAAGAACTGGATTGAGTTAGTGAAGATGGCGGCTGCACTTCGGTACCTTTGTTTTGACAAGGGGTGGAATTAACCCTTGCTTCCATACGCCAAGGTTCTGCGTCCTCCCCTGGGGTGCGAGCCGGGGGGGATGTCCCTGGAGCCAGGTCCTGCCGCGCCGGCCCGGGGCTGCACCCTCATCCTCCTCTTAAATGGTTACCAAACAGGGCGAACTCGCGTGTCGTTCTTGTTGCTGTTCTACGTGTTTTCCTGTATCTATCAGATTCATATGTTAAAAATGGATGTTTTGTGAAGGTCCATTTAGGAAGAAGGGGTTTTGGGAGGTAATTTTTAACTTCAGTCTGGACAGTAATTAGAAGGGAGAAAAGAAAAAGGGTTTCTTTCAGAATAAAACATCCACACTACAATAGTGTTTTACCCAATATTTAAACTTATGAGCAGGGATGCTACCTTTCTTACTTCACAGAGAGTAAGATGCACGGAGGTATTTAGGCACTGACCTCGTGTCTGTGGGAAATACGCATTGAAGTCCCCATTTGAGTCTGTACCTTCAACTGCTGCAGCTGTTAAAATTCAAAGTATTTGAAGTATTTTAGTTTTTTTCATCAGTTACGAGGTTGAGACTTTTCTGGGGGAAGAGGGGGACACTTTTGTGTCCACAGTTCAGTTCAAAGGCTAAATGTAAAACAATAATAGTAGAAAGGACAGAAAATATGTATTAACCTTTTTTAATTGGTGAAATGGGCTCAGGGAACTCAAATTGTATCTAAAAATTGTCAGAATAATTTAGTATTTTAAAATCTCTTCTAAAAACCCATTTTAGTTAATGAATTATCTCAATACATCAAAATTGCTAATATGTCCAGCAAATTATTTCCTTCAGTGATCAACATTATTAGTCCTACTTTCCAGTCTAATCTTCTTTCTTATTTTGAGTGGACCTTTATAACATTGGTTAATTCTTGTGGTCATTGTTTTGGGTTGCTGCTCCCAGGTTTAGTCTCCTGAGAGAGATCTTACTGTTAGCAAAAAGATAATCTAAGGTATTATCTGGTACCCTGGCCTGTAAGTTCTTTGGTATTACAACTACTCAAGGCTTTTTTCAAACCCTGTTTTGAAGATGGAGTCAAAATATACGTAAAGAAATATTATATTCATTTTAAGATTTGACTAATGTTGTGAAGATACAAATCATTTATTTTACTACCTATAAACTGTTTCAGCACACTGAAGAAAAAGCTATGCTAATTTATATAGCTTTGACATTTTATAATTTTCATGATTTTTAGATAAAGGATTTTATATTTAAAACTTTAATAGTCTAGTCTGAGTTCATTTATCTTTAATTTTTGAAACGGGTAGAGTAATTCATAACAGTAATTTTATTCCTGTAATGTAATATTCACTTCAGTTCATTTGTGCATTAAAATTCCTTTAAGACCGTTATTAATGATTTATATAATGAAATGTCATATTAATCACAGAAGTTTTCACATTTTATTATTCTCTTCCATGTTAATACTATCTTTATGATCTCTATTAATGTTTTATATCCTCTAATTTCAATTATAAATCAAGAACATTTTCATGTTTTTGTTGGTATTTGCTTTTCAGGGGTGCCACCTTTAAAATTTTATGACTTTTTCCCCTACATATGCAGTATAAAACATCTTTATTCATATAAAGGTAGTTAATTATGTCTTTGTTTATAGTAAACTTTCATTGACAAACTTATAGTTATAATATTTCTTTTCAAGCTCAGAGACTAGAACGTCTGCGGAAAGAGAGACAAAATCAAATAAAATGCAAAAATGTTCAGTGGAAAGACAGAAATACTTCTTACTCAGGTAAAGAGTAAATATCTTCTATTTTCCTACTGTTTTTATTTCTGCTTTTGATGGTTACAGCATTTTCAGTTTGTAATTTTCACAACTTCCAAGGCATAGAGGAAATACTAATTATTGTATTTGCTTTCCATTCCCCAGTCCCATAGTGTGTTGTTTGGGGTGGGGGGGCCACAGGCCTCCCATTTGTTTTCAAGCTATGACTGAGGCATTCCAAATTACTATTAAAGGCAAAGTAAAGATAAAATGTTTAAAATCTAGTTTGTTGGTTTGAACTACTTAGAGTGTCTGCTTTATTTTTTTGTATTAATATTATTAGTTATTAATACGGTGTTTGTGTGTTCTGTCATCTTTAACAACATCGTTATCTTCCAAGACTTTTATTGTTTCAATGAGCAAGAAATGGCAACAGTAAAGCTTTTAGTGTTACTGTGAGACATTTAAGTAACAGGACATACTATCTTGGCTATATGGGTACATGATTGGCAAGTGTCTGCATTCAAAATGCAGGATCATTATCTCCATGTAAGTTATGATTTTCTAGCTATTTCCAGAGGCAGTTGGGTTACAGAACGAGGAAGAATTTCTTAGAAATTACATTTATAGAATTTTTTGTGGTCACTTTTAAGGATAAGGGGGAAATCATATGTATATATGTGATCTACTTAAACAAAAGCATAATAGATGCTGCCTCAGCTTATATTGGTATCACTAATTTCTCCAAGAATATGTGGCTTTTTTATTATTATTATATAATGAAGTATCTCTGACTGGATGTTCTACATAGTTTGTATTGTAATGTATGAAATGAAAAATCTGTCTCAGTTCTCTTATTTCATAGCTCAAGCTAATATCTATTCCTGTTGTATTTGACACACATTCAAACCTTTGTGTGGTCTGTCATGCCTACTTCTTTCAAAATTTGTATATATCTTAATGAAGTCCCCGTGTAATCTCCTTTTTTTGCGTAAATCCTTGTATCTTCCTGGCTGTCATTTGCAGAGCCTTCTCCAGTTCTATAGCATCTCTTTTTAGAGGAGTGAACAAAGCTGCTCACATGAGCAACACAGTTGCACTAATCCTTAGTAGTGTTCAGCTATGTTTGATACCTCTATTAATGCATTCTAAAATGTTTTTGCCTTTCTATTTCTGTAAGCAAAGCTGTACATTTTAAAGTTTAATCTACCATAACCTCCAACTCTTTGCTCAATATTTTTTTAGCATTTGACCAATGATGATGCAGTATTTTTCTTCTTTATCCTTAACTTAACTGCTTGACATTTCTTTATACTGAATTACACTCAGATTCCAGTTTCCTGCTGTCCATGCTATTTGTGTTTTGTTATTCATATAGGCTCTACCATGACATTTAGTTCCTTTTACAAGCTCCCTTGAAGATAAACGTGATGTGTCAACCAGCAGCGAAGGAGGCGTCCAGCTCTGTAGAAATGTGCTGGGTTTTAGTTTGCCACTGCAGAAGCAGGCAGGTGGATCAGTCCCTCCCTGCTGCAGATCAAATTTAAATAAATAAATTATGTAAAAACTCCAGCCACTTGGTATCTCTCTTTATTGGCAGAATTGATTTTCCTTCTCTGCTTAGTAACTGAGATTTTTCATGTTTCTTCACTTATTTGCATGAAGAGCAACACAGCAGAAAGAGGCCAGGAAAAACAGAAGCCCTAAAATGTATCAGCTCTATCTTCCTTTTTTGTCCCGTGTGTGAGACTCTGTTCTGTTCCTTGAGTTTAGCATTATTGGTAAATATGTGTGAAAGCAGTAACAATAGATATAGCTGTTCTTACATGGGGGGACTTTGGCTGTCCTCTTCCAACTGTGTTTATCTGAGCTTTAGACAAAGTCAAGCTTATGGTTGACACCCTGCAAACTAAAAGGATGCTGGAAGGTTGCTGTTGTACTGTGTTAGTCTGATAGCATCATCTCCATAGATAACTCGTCACAGAGAGATGCCTTACAGTGAAAAGAAACTCTTACTAGCATTTCCATTGTCCTGTAGGTGGCTATATAGTCATAATTTGAGGTGTTAGGCGAATGAGTATCCTTTGTGATTCCCTTTTTTTATTACTATCTACAGAAATAAAAGTATACTAAGCAGGATAAAGGGAAGTGAGAGATGAGTAATTTCGTGTATGATAATAAGAAATAAAAGTATTTTCTACTCATCATCTGTTTGCCTGCCATCATGAGACAAGCTACTTGGCTTGTCAAAGGAATGAGTTTGAGAGAGATTGTTGTAGTAGTTTCAGAAAAGAAACTCTATGCATTGGGGTTAGTTAGGGGATTAACAAATACAACGATGCTCCACGGGTAGCTGGCTGCCTGGAAGTAAAATGTAACATGCCGGAAGTCTTTTTGTTCAGTTGTGCCACCAGTTCATATCACCTTTACATGCACCAGTTCTTATTTTCGAAATGAAAATAACATCTCGTCTTCATGCCATGTAGAGATATTGCTATCTTAGTAAATCAGTTTGTGGGTCTTACAAACCGAATGTTGATATACATAAGAAAAGGCTACTCTTCTTTTATAAAATGCTAGGTGTTTTTAGATTAGTCTATGAAAGCAAATAATAAGGCATTGTATTTTCATCTTCCATTCATTCATTTTAGAGCAAATAGAATGTAAATTAACAGCTTATTGATGGAGTCATTCAAAAGCCTTGGCCTTCAGCCCATATGGAGTAACACATATAGCTAACAAAACCACAAGCTGGAAAAAAAAAACATATACAGAATAACAGGAAAGCTTGCTTTCAATTAAGAATTAAAAATTATGCAGTTAAAGCTAATTCAAAGTAAAAAATGAGGTCTTTCCCTAGAATTTTTCCCTGAATTTTAAAAATGTTTTTTCCTAGGTTGAAGGGAATAATTGCAACTCTCTCAGTTGGAGTCTGTAAGGAATTACTTGACAAAACGCTTGATGAAAGTGGTAGTTTTTCGGAATCTATCTTCTAGGTTTTTGCACAAATCTTCAGAAGGTTTTGGGTTCCTCTTCCTAAAAGAGGTGAATTTTTTGAAATTATGACCTTTTTTTGGAAAACTGTTTCTCAGCTGAATTTACAGTCCTATAGAATGTACTATTATTTAAACTCTTCAGTCACATAAGATGTCTGACTTGTGTGGAAGCTATACGAAACTCAAAGCAAAACAGATGTCACTCATGAATGCAATATAATTCTTGATCCTCTTTTTGCACATCCCAAAAAAAAGGTAAACAATAAACAAATCGTCTTAACATTTCCCTAGAGACTAAAATACATGCTTTTTCACTGGAGCCATTAAAACCATTATTTTCAATTCCAAGGCACAGAGTACTTTCCAAATGGATGAGAAGTACTAGGCAGGGGTAATACTGTAGCATAATTGTAATTAAGTTTTTTTTTTAAACAGAGGTAAGCTTGTTACAAAAAAGCAGAATCCCTAATGGTGTTTAAGTTGCCATATTTAAAAAAGGACTTAATCAAATTTTTTTGGTTAATCGGAGCCTCTCACAAGACTGTTGGGTATCTGTTAGTACCAGTATTCAACACCTTTGCCAACTGTCTGAATTTTCAGGCTGGTAAAAATAAACTGCATTTTTGAGTAGCTGTAATTTGACAAGTTTTAATTTCACAGTTTAAGAAATGAATCAACTCCCTGCAGATTGAGTCCCTAGTCAGTCTGCCTTAGGAGCTTTTTCATTTCCATGGAGGAGCAACATGTACATCTTTGAGATGCGAGAGAATCCAAATGTATGAATGCAGAGCAGAGTCAGTCCAGGAGAACTGGTGTTGATTCTCAGGTAGTGATTGATGGAGTTTGGGGGTTCTTTGTTCCTAGAGCAGATGTGGAGAAAACTTGTCCAGATTCAGTCACGGTTTCTTGCGGATAAGACCCGTTGATACTAATGATGCTAAAACACCCCAGGCTCTGTCCTGATTTTGTGGTGTCCTTGTAACCCAAGAAGCCCTGTTTTATTTAGTTATTTCTTTATTTAGCTATGCTTGTAAATTTTGAGTTAAACTGTTGCTGGTAATTCAGCTATGCGGTCTCTTCATATGAAAAGAGCTTTATGACAGAAGCTTTTATGAGACCTCACAGACCCTGCAAAGTACTCGTTAACTCTTATCACCTTTGTTTTTAGAAAGTTTTTTAGCTTTTTTTTAATTGTCCAGACTCTGTTCAGAATGATGTTTGCAGTTTGACACTTTGAGAGGAGACCATATCCAGTCTACCATGAGACGTAAAATCCAAAGAAATGATTCTTTTGGATCAGATGTGGTCTCTGGATCAGGTATAGTCTCTAGCCTACTGCTGACAGCATAGTGAAATTATAGTATAGTAGTGGGGGAGTATAATACTATGTGTTACAAGCTCAGTTTGAAATGCTGTTGCATGGCCTATGTGACAAGAGTTGTTCATTTAGGGAAAAAAAAAAAAAAAAAAAAGCAAACAGAAAGACCAGAACTGCTTAATTCTCTTTTTGAACCTTTATTTTTATCTCGGCTTAAGTGGATCTTGTAGTGATGAGTTCCATTGTATGGCAAAAATGCATCTCTTGCTCAGCCAAACGTTAGCATTGTTCAAACTTCTTGTATTTTCATATATAAAAGAGGGCTATAAAAGAGTGGTGGTAGATTCTGCCTTGCTAAAACATTTGCTGTTTTATATACTTTATTGTGTTATCCCTCTTATAATGTCATCTTTTTGTGGTAATCAGTAGTCTCTTTACATCTCCTAATACAAGTACTCTCATCTCTTTTCTGATCTACAGCAGAGGAGCTGAGCTCACTATTTGAAAAAAAGAATTTCAAAGTAAAATCTCCGTGTTCTGGGAAGCAGTCAATACTGTCTGTGCGACTTGAACAGTGTCCACTACAGCTGAATAACCCCTTCAATGAGTACTCAAAATTTGATGGCAAGGTAAGTGAACCAGATGTTTTTTTCTAATATCCATGTGGTCCCTGACCTGAAGATGGTAGGCATTAGGCAGTTCTCATGTGCATTTACTGGTTCAAATGTTAATTAGACTCCATAGTAGGCCATCAGTTATTTTGGAGTGGTTGTCTAGAAACATGCATCTCTTAGTCTTAAATATAATGTTCCAGATTGAATAGAACCGGTTCTCAATTTTTCATTACAAAATTGCACGTTACCTTGCTGTTTTCTCCTCCAGCAGGTAGTTAGGTAAACATTTAGTGTGGCAGAGTCATAGGAGATCTTACAGAGTTGATGGTGAGACAATCTGTATAAATGATTGGTTATTTGGCACTTCTAAAAGTCTCTTCTGCTTAGCCACATCACAGCACTTGCTAAATATTCCACTATTTGTGCTGTCTTTATCCTCAAAATGCTCTCACGACAGTAGGAAAATCCACTGTCTGTTTTGAGGGTAGAAAACTGAAGCAGCAATAGAACAAGATCTGGGGCAAAAAAGTACTGAAGAATGTAGTTCTGTGCAAGTACTCATTTCTGTAACATGTCAAGGAGGTTCACTACAAACCTAGGTAGGTTAGATTGATTCCTTGACTGCACTCATTTCAAGAACTTGCATTTGATATTACTCAGAATTGTGGATAACTATCTTTCCTTGTATGCAATCTAGTTACTCTTTATTGTCAATTTTTTCTCTGTCATTAAGTCTATACTGACATATAAACATTGGTGTAATAGGTCAGTGTCATCTTTTTCCGAAACAATTATAAATACTGCACAGATCTGTTTTCAGTTGGATTTGTTTGTGGAGTCTCCTGTGGGAGTGTGAGGTTTGAGCTTCATTACCATTCTGATGGAAGAAGTTCATATTCTGTTAAGTATTCTTAAAGTGGAAAGTGATATGTAACTCCACTAGCATATTTAGAAGTAGTTAGAATATTTGTGGAGTGGTAATTTATAAGCCATGAAGTTCATGTAGCAAAAGCTGCCTCTATTCTTATTTTGTACTTGCTAGTATATTAGTACTAATTCAGTAAGTTAGTACTAATTCAGTTTTCCAAAATTTCTACCCTCATTAATAAATGATAGCGCTACTTTGCTGACAACACTAAGATACCTTGCTGTTCTTATCTCATGAAATTTCAGTTTGGCAAATGTTTACATGTACTTCCAACAGTCATACACAGTGGAAGTAAAAATAAAATCAATACTTTGTTAAGAGAAATTTATTATAGTTCAGTGGCATCCCAGTCTTGTTGCTTTGATACTTGAGTATTATTTGGGCTATCTGCTAGAATTTTTCTCAGAAACCTGAGAAACTTAAGCATGTTTCCCTCCCACTTTGATAATCCAAATTACTTTTTACTGTATTAATATGGATTATAGCTGACTGTAACGAACATCTTAATTTTCATATTTGTCTGATATATTTAGCAGGTAATTGTTCCATTTGAAGGAAATTGTACTGTACAAATTAGTTTCAGATATTAATGAAGTACATCAGTGTTACTCAATCGTGACATGTAGGGTGATATAAATCAGCTTGTTTGTGATTTAGAAATCAAAATACTTATTTAACTCTCCAAAATAATTGAATTGGCATTTTGTTAGGCTATAAACTGACTATATTAATTACAACAACATTGTTTATATTACTCTGGTAAGTTTTTCAATAGAGTGCTTATAAAATCTATTCTCTAGACTTCTGTATGTACTGCCAATTTTTTTAATACCTACTTGACCATCTGAGATGTAGAAGAAACATTATAGCTCGCTAGTGACTTATACTACTTATGCCAGTTTTGTTGTATTTTCAGGCAGTAATGTAAAATCAAAAGCTATCCAGATTTTCATATTTTTTTCTTATTAAAAATTATTTGAATGAAATATAATTGGTCTGGTATTTATTTTTATTGATAATAGATGAGCAGTACTTTTCAGATAAATACAGTTCTTTCAGAAAATAGTGCATGACTTATTTACATAATTAACAGAGCTCATATCTCTTGGGGAAATAGTACATAATTGGGGAGAGGCAGGGGGGATAAGGAGGGGCTAGGGGCCCAATTAAACATGTCTTTTAAAAAAACCTTCTTAATTATGTATTTACTCAAGGGTTCACAGTGGTTCTGAGATCTTTAAGATTATAACTAGGCCTTATTATTTTTATATATATGTATTTGAGTATTATAACACAAATTTTTAGTTTGTTGAACACCCATTTTGTGGTTCACTGGCAGACCTTCAGGAAAGTTCTTTACTTGCTGTATGTGAGCCTTGTTCATGTGTGTAGTCATCTTAACTGCATGCTGAATGGTTTTAACCTACCACTAATTCAGCTCCCTAACTGACATGAAATGTTGTAAAACCATTCTATGCAGGGTCTTCCCTCCCTTGCCCCACCCCCAGCATCTGATGTATTGTCTTAAGCTAATCAGTTAAAAATAAGAAAACATTGCATGCCATAACATCAACCAAGCCAATTCATTAAAATGCTTACATCTTGCAGGCGTTTTCTGCCAGATTTAGTGTCTTTTTCATAACCACTTCTCCAGTTTTATGAAATAATAAAATTTTAAAGCACTCTAATTTCTTTCTGTTCTGATCAGTTCATTAATTACCAAAAAATTAGAGAATATGGCTTGTGAAATGCAACTACATCAGAAGCATTCTAATCAGCTCAAGAATTCAGGTGACTCTTGGCACATGGTTACACAGGACAGACTTGTGGCTTTCGTGTGCATTGTAAAACTTCAGCTCTAACCAGCAGACATACTTAATAACTGCTCTTGCCTGCATCTTCAAGATTTTCCTTAATATAGTTAATGTAAACCTAACCCCTGCAGCTGCTTGCATGGTTTGTAAATCATGTGGGTTGTACATCTTGGTTAATAAATCTTGCAAACTCTTGCTAAGAATATTGTATGAAAAGAAGCCTTATTTATTACTTCAGTGTCATTTCTATAGTAAATTACTTGAACGCTTAAGAAATTAGTGGCCAAATTGGTTTTCTTTATCTGCATGCAAACTAAATCATCATACGTTTTATAGATAAGTTCAGGTATATTGCTGTTTACAAGATTTGAAAAATCATATTTTGATGGCTTCTTGTTCCAACTTGCTTCCTGTTGATAAGGTTGGGAAAATAAGGCTGACCATAAGACAGACTTGAAAGCAATAGCCATGTACCAAAAATGAAGCACAAGAGCACTTGTTTCAGTGACACAACTGTGAGATTCACAACAATCAGTTTATCAACCACAAGTTGTGGTTGCTCCTGAAAAGAAATGTTAATGATTGTTGATTTTTAGTGGTAAAGCTTTGTTGCAGAATGAAGACCTTAATTGTTCTGCTCCCTTATTTCTGAATTCAGAAAGTGGGGCTAGTATTACCTGCCTGCTTTCATTAATTGTTTTAAAAGCATATATCTTTTCATTCTATAGAAATTCAGAATATTTCTTTTCAAATCACAAGTGTAACTTGCATGAGTTGCTGGAAGGTGGGGTGATGAGTCTTCTCTGAGATATTAGTCTTGAAGGATGATGATTTAGTACAGTATTAGTGTCAAAGCTATTCAACCGCTTGACCATTCCCACTGGTGAGAAAAGTGTTACCAAGATGTATTTAGTTACTGGAATAGAGGAAAATCATGTGAGAATCAACTATTCAGCTTTGCAGGAACCTGAATGAATAATTCTTACTAAGGCGTCTGCTTACAATTCCTGTTGAAGTCATCCACATCCATTATTCTTCCAAGTCTCTGCTACCTTTAAGAAGTTCTAATCACTAAAATGTCTTGTCAGTTCAATTTTTGAGATGCCTATCACCAAATAGCTGCTCCCTAGAAGAATGTTAACAAACACCAAAGTGCTACAGGACAGTCAAAAAAATAAAGGAAATGCCAAGAGACACGCAAAATAATCAGAGCAGAAGGCTGGAAGACCATAATCAAAATGTAAACAAAGGATCGTTCAGCTCTAGAATAAATTTGGTGTACAAGGACAAAAACTTTTCCTGTGTGCAGACTAGAGTCTTCTCAAGATGTTTTTTATTGCTACATCCATAATTACTAGCTGAAAATCAAGACTTAAGGAAGTCTTCTAGCTTTTCTGACTTTATAGGGGCTTTGTGGGCTTACTTGACCACTGGAGATAATTTAAAAGTAGGTTACCATGATTTTTGTTTGGACAGATGCTAAAAATCCTATTGCAAAGAATGGTACCTCTGTATGGTGTTACAAGGTTTTTTGTGGGTAATTTCGGTAATGTGTTAAAAACCAACAATTTCTCTTACTGCAACTGTTTTAAAAATGATGCCATAGAAAGAATGGGGGAAGGGGTAATTCATGAGTGCTAATTGCTTGGCTGTTAATTTTCGTAAGTGTTGATAGAAGCAGTTCCTTAAATCAAACTTTGTTTAAAATGTATCAGGGGAAATATTCCATAATGTCAGGCCTGAAGTGAAAATTAATATGAATGCTGTGGCAATTAACACGTACTGGTTAATAGCTTTTAGCAGCATTTTGGGATGATAGTCCTTAAATACATTTTTGAATGCTGCTCTTGTTTCAGTATTGTTTGAGTGTATTTCTGGGTAATCATGATCAAATGTTTTCCACAGTCTCCAGTATTAAATAGTTTTAGTCAAAGAAAGCAGATAAAGAACTTATGAAAGAAGCAATACTGCTGTAATTAATATTGAGAATGTTTAAAACAATCCAGGATTAACATCTGTGAAATAATTTTTATTTAAATATTTTGCCCCTGAGCTGTGTAGAATGTTCCTTATCTGAATACGTTTGCATAGTTTTTTTTTTTAAAGTATTTGCTTGTTCTGCCAGTTTTAGTGGTTTACATACAACCTGCACTCTACTAAAATACTTGAAATAAAGATGTGTATCGTGGTATAACTTTATATAACCTTTCAGATAGCGTTTGGATTAGGCGCACATTACTCCCCCCCAGCACACACCTAGTTCTAACATATATGTAACGTACAATGTTGCAGGTAGTTGTTAAGACAGATTTATTAGAGAGAATTTTTGTATAATTTTGTTTTGTTCTGTGTGAACAACAACTCTAACAAGATCTAAGTTACACAGACATCTAAGTTACACAGACTTCTACGTTTTGGAAAACTTGCTTTAATTATCCTTGTTGTAACATCTCTGTGCCCTGGGCAGTGCATTGTGGTGAGATGGGCCTACGCGGCTGCCAGAAATGCTGCTGAAATGCTGTGCTGTCCTCCTGGCGTGGCTTTGCGCTTCGTTTGGCAGGGTACCAGCAGCATTGCTTGGCGTCGCCTCTGCCAGGAGATGCTCCTGCTCACCCGGGCAAGAGGAGCAGGCTTCACCATGCACCAGCACGGCTGAGCAGCGCGTTCCTGGCAGGGGACTCCAGGGAAGCTCCATGGCCTCTCTCCACGGGTGCTGTGCCTCGCCCCATCCGTGCAAGGGTTGCGCACCCTGGTACCAGCTCAGGCATGGGTGCAGGAGAGGGGACAGGGACGTGGGAACGTCGGGGACGGGCAGCGTCACGACGGGCACCATGGGTGCAGGCTGCTGCCTCTTGCTCAGCACAGTTCCAGAGCTGCACTGTTTCTTTAGGCACCTGAAACAAGTGCTAGGAGCATGTGGTTGTGTCGCGCTTTCCTGTCAGGGTGCTGCGGCTCCTTGTAAAATTTTTCACCCAGTCAGGATGGGGCATGAAATCTCCTGTAATACTGAGCATCTCTCGGCATTGGTGACGTGCATTGCTAATGACGTAGGATTTCGTAATTCTGGTTCTTATGTGTAGCATCACATCTTCTGCTATGCGGAGTGAGTCCAATCGTGCTTTCCTTAAGATGGAGATTCTTAACTGAAAAATTACCGCTTTCTAAAATAAATTTTCTTTCATAATACATGGTTAACATGAGTCGTGCTACTAGCTGAGTTGTATTTAAATAAAACACCCCTATATTAAGAATGCCTGGT
Source organism: Anseranas semipalmata (assembly GCA_013399115.1). NCBI lineage: Eukaryota > Metazoa > Chordata > Aves > Anseriformes > Anseranatidae > Anseranas > Anseranas semipalmata. The sequence goes on from VXAA01002816.1 coordinate 467,762, forward strand.
TTGTTCTTCATTGTGTCAAAGCTGTAATGATTCTGAAGCCTAATCAGCGCACTAAGCTGCTTCCTCTGCCCTGCCGGTGTGGGAGGTTTTGCTGGGCAGAGCAAAGCCCTGCGCAGAGGGATCAATTAGGCAGCGCAGTGGAAGTAAGAGCACACAGGCCTTTGGTTTCCATACAGTGATTAAAATATATTAAGCTCGACTGTTGCTTGGTTTAAAATACTTCAGAAAGTGCTTTGTTACTTCCTACAGCAAAGCCATTTAACAGCGGTTAGGGAAGCACCTTTTAATGGTGGCCGAGCGCTTGTGCTGAGCGACGCTGCGCCAGGCTGTGGAGCAGGCTGCTGCGGCCCCCGCGGGGCCCTGCCTGCCGCGGCCTTCACGGGTGGCTCCGGTACCTCACAAAAACAGCGCGGGAGTGGCGTAGCCACTCTGCTAGCCCAAATTGTAGCCCGGGGTAGCAGATAAGGAGGCTGAATGTCAGTGTTGTGCCATCACCTCTGTTTGGGGACATGAATTTTATCTCGCAGTTCCAGGCATTTCACTCGCATTAAAAAAATATTTTTCAGGCCTTATGCAGATTGAATTAATGTGGATCTGGTTTGATTAACTTCTGGCTTGAGGGCACATTTGATTCACTTCTCCCTCTTCTGTACCTCAGTTCTGTGTCTTTTGCTGCTGTTTATCACAGGTGCCCTTACTAGGCAGCATTCCTGCCTTACAGAGAAATCCCGTATTGAAAACGGATCCAGTTTTGCTCATAGCTAGTTGCAGTCTTTGAACTCACTGAAATGAACCAATAGTCCTGTTGGGATAGTACCTTTCAAAGTACTTCATTGTTTTGTGAAACCTTCTGCTCTCTGGCATTCTCATGTCAGGATCGTTTTGTCAATACTGCCGTGCTTAAGTTAAACTTAAACTCTAAATAAGATGAAGGTAAGTTCTGAAGACCTGCAAAGTATGCTACTATGTAGCAAAGAATTAAATTGATTTGTTATGTGTGCATTTAGCTACAATTCATTTTAATTGTCCTTATGAAGTTAAAAAGTATTAGTGTCAGATAAAGATTCATCACCATAGTATGATTTAAAGCTGGTGCTATAGAAAGCAGGCATGTGTTCTGGCAGATGTTTATATAAGGCACTGTCTCTTCTGACAGCAGTTAAAAAGTATGGTTGTAGTAATCAAATTGTGGTGCAGCATCTCAGAGGCTAGAACCAGATTGAATTAAAATAGATATAAGATTTATGAATAGCAATAGCTGTGATAAAATTTCACTACCTTCTTTAATGGGAAGGACCTTTACGCAGTACAAGAATAAGATTTTAAATTGTGCCTTCCAATTCTGTGGTTTTTGTTTTTTTTTTTTCGTTTTTTTTTCTTTTCCTACTCCTGGAA
>VXAA01002816.1:474156-487205 GCA_013399115.1 Anseranas semipalmata
AGAGAGGGAAGAGACACTGGAGTTTTGAAAGAAGAATATGAAAAAGCAGGTGTTAATACCTCACTAAAGATGCTGTTGATTCATCTTAGAGAGGATGCTGGTCGACTTGTTTAAAATTAAACTGCACTTAAAATCTGTTGAGATAAGATGTTGCTAAATATGATAAAAGTTTATTACGTGTGCTGTGTATATTAAGGTGTCTTGTGAATTTGATACTTACAAGAATCTGTCTGGAATTTGCGCATTCATCACAAAGTGCTCAGTTTATCCACTGATGGACAAAAGGTAGTTCTGTAACAAAAACAGAGCCTGTACCCTTTCAAAACAAAAAAAAAGGTACATAACTGTACCCTTTCAAATAATATCAGATGGGAAATAGTGCTTTTCACCTTTGCCTTTTACACTTGGGTCTCCTCTCCCTGGCTTCGGCCTCTCAGTGCCCGAGTGACCTCTCCTGCCTGCCCTGCTTCTGTTTCTTCCCACAGTCATCCTCTTTGGATTGCTCATCCCTTCATTTCTTATATGAGCCATTATCACAAAGATTGTGCTTAAGCTTGACTGTGAGTGCCTTCAAAATGCTGTCCATGTCAAAGGTCCTTTTTACCTATGCCATTTGCAAACTGGCATACTCCCATCTAAAGAATGTGTGAGCATTGCAGATATTTTGAAGTTTATGAAATGCTTGAATAGAGTAGCGTGGTGTGCTGTATTTAGTAAGGATGCACGTCAAACACTAAAGGCTTCCCTTAGTAAGGAAAAAAATCTTATGCTTAATATATTGAAAGCACTGCTGTAACATGGCATCATGACATCCCTCCTGTTTCCATTCAATTTTAACAGATAGGCACCTACAAAAGAAAGTTTAAAATAGCTTTTTTATGTCTTTAAAAGTTCATGTTGTACTTTGCCAATAACAGCTTCTGGAAGCATTTAGCACGTTGAAGGACCATCACCAATGACTGTGGTTCAGCTTGCGTTAAGCCCTTCTATGAGACTAATTCTCTCCAAATATTGTTACCCAAAAGCATCACAGTCCTTTGGTAGCAACTGTTTTAACTTTTCTACAGAAAAGGAAAGTAATGGCAGTGGTTCGATTTGAAATACTTCAACATGTTTGTGAAACACAGCACTGTCTGTATTTGTCTTGCTCTTCTGCTAACGTGCCCACAGCAGCCACTTGCCTCATGGGTTTTTTAGAAGCCAAGTTTGGCATATGCATTTATCCTGCAGAAAAAGGGGATATGCTGGCAGGGCAGCAGGCTCCGCGTTTGCCGCTTATTACATTTGTGTTTCTCTGATGAAGTGGAGCAGCGGGCAGGGAGGGTGGGCTCAGCTCAGGACGAGCTGCCCGAGCATGGGTGCTGCTGCAAGGGCTGGGGCGGCTCAGCCGAGCGCGGCTGTACCAGTGCAGGTGGTCTCTGTTCATCTCTCCCTGCAGATCAGTCACAAAGCAGTCCCATGTAGTTTGCAAATTTGAAAGATTTTTTGAGAATTTGTGGGTTTGGCTGGCTTTAAAAAAAAAAAAATCTAAACTGGGTTTTGGTGTTATGCTGGTGTTGCCTTACCTGGTAGTTTCTTTGACTAAGAAGTAACAAGCAGAAGGCACACTTTGACTGTAAGGTACTGGTCTTTGTTTTTGTGAGAGAAATCAGAATTCTGCTTGACTCTTACTTTCAAAACTACTAGGAAGTGAAGAGCATTGTGAGTACAAGTGGGAGCCAGTTGGCTGGTTCTGGCCATGCCTGGAGTCAGTAGAGGACCTGAGATTGTGACAGGAGTCCTTCTGAAGCATACAAACTCTGTTTGTCCGTATGAAGTGTTATTAAACAGTTTTGTAAAAAGGCCATCACAATGAAACATATGGAAAACATTTAATGAATGGGCAGTTTGATGCATTTATTAAAAAAAAAAAAACCATTTTCTAAGCAATGGTCATTAAAAGCAAGCTTCTTTGGAATTAAAGAAATTTAAAGTAGCTTTTATAATGCAGTTGTTAATTTTTTGGTTGAATCATATTGCGTTTTATTCTAACTGAATTTTTGCAATTTACTGATGTCATTATCTTTTCCTTAATTACAGATCAAACCAAATGAGAAATGTATTCATAAGTTAAGATTCTTAACAGCCATAGAAATATGGATGTGTCTTATTAATGAGTGTTTTTAATGTCTGCAGTTTGCAGGAGGATTGGATGTACACTAACAAATGTTTATTGTGAGAAACTTTTTTGAGGAAAATGAGTGTTTTTTGAATTTCTTAGAGGATAGTCTTCTAGACCACATTTACTGACCTTTGTACTTGAAAAATAATTTTAAAACATTGACACTAACTATGGAGTAAGGACTTCTATGGGTCTGTTCAAGCACCATAACATCAGTAGTGAAAGAATTCTGATTTTGTAGTTAAGCATGTAATTTAAATGGAGTTGTCATTATTTTATTCTTGTTTCCATTATAAACTTAGATTTCTGTAGTCTGTATGTTGCTTTAAAATACATTTTCTGAAATTCAAAAATCCATTGAAATTAGCAATTTAAATTCTGGTTTTCATCTCCAAATAAAGAAAAATTGTGTACATGTTACTGTACTAAAATTCAGTATCTGTATATTTTCATTTTTCTTTGTGCAGTTCTTTCTAAACCACTTTAGAAGTAATTAATGGGCTGTAGAGTACTAGAATTGCAGGATATGAAAGCCCCAGTTGATCTTTTAGTATAAAGGTGACTTAGCACCCCATTTGTAACATAGCTTTGGCCTGCCATTTATTAAATATTCCCCATTCAGAATTTATAAAGGCAATATAATGATCTGTTCAGTTCCATATAGGATTCCTTTCACATATCTGAAACAGGAAAAAAAAAATCTCATTAGCTTCTAAATACTGGTAAAGCTCTTAAGATAAGGAAAATTGATTTATTAACAACAACAACAAAAAGTTTCTCAGCTGTCTATGGAGATTGAATTTATTATACCTTAGGCTGATTTAGGCATAAGGTCTGGGGGGGGCATTGAAAACCTTTACACCAGAAAGTGCTGTGAAGCCCTCTTACATCTTGCATTTGTGAATGGTGTGTATTTTTTATTAGTATTGTCTGCAGGAAAACAGGTTTTTAATCGTACATGAGTTGAACTTGGACAAACTAGCCAAGCAAAGCATTTTCACATGCAATATTTTAAGGGCAAAAAAGCTTCCTAAAGTTTTCCTTTTTTAATAGCTTTTCTAGGCATACCACCTAAATGACCCATGGCTATTGAACTTGTGTAGGAGAGAGCCCTTTTTTAAGCTGGTACTTTCTGATGGATGAACAAGTAGTGTACCAGCACCTGCTTGGTTTTGGGGATGGAGGTGGAATATGGGAGCTAAAAAATGCTAATGTTATTAATCCTGGACTTTCCCCCATATGATGGTCGTCTGAAATGCTGATATAGGTTCCTACCACATACAGAACGCTGTCATCTCATTTTTAAATAATTGATTTAAGTAGTTTTTGGCTTAAAATGACCTCAAGCAAGAATCCAGCCTTTCCATATCTCAGCTGTGATCATACCTTGTGTCTTTTATATATGCACTACAGACTCTTCTTTAAAGGAGCTCTTTCAAAGAGAAACGTAGCCACTCGTCTGAAGTGCCCGAGTGCTGAGGGAAAGTAGTTACGCGCAAGAAGTAAAGATCTGTTCCATACCCGGGTGAAAGTGGAAGGAAAACTTACAGAGATAGGGTGCAATTGACAAGAGAGAGAGATTAGCCGTACTGGAATTATTAGGCCAGTGTTCTGAAACGTAGGAGTTCAGTTTGCTTCTCAACTGAAAGTCTGTGAGTCATGTGTATTGTTTGAGAATGTGTATTATATGCTGTGTAAAATGTATTTATAAAGTAATTTTGTGGGCACAATAAGAGGGAAAACAATACTTATTAGACAAATAACATAGAATTTCAGTGCGCACTTCTATATATGTAAGTAGTATTCTCCAGAAGATATGGTATAAAATTTTCACAACCAGTCAATTCTTTCTGCAGTCATACTGCTAGTAAAAATGACGGGACAAGTCAGCTACAGAAAACCTGTTGTGTTGCTATTGGTACAATTAATTAGAACTTCAGATTTCTTGAGAGGGTAAATCCAATGGCAGAACTTTTGTTGCAGGTTTGAGGAATTTTTTTTTCCTTAACTGGTGGGAAGGGGTGGCGTTGAGTCAGAGGCCCTCCGGCTGCTTGCTCTGCCCGCCCAGGTCGGTTTTCTGAGCTGCCCTGCTGCTGGTGCTGCGGGCCCCCAGGCCCCCGGCCGGGTTCGGGCCTGGTGGTCTCCGGAGGGAAGCTGGGAACCGCAGCGGGCTGCTGGGAGGTCCCGCACCGGCCGGCGTTAGGAGTCGTCTCTGAATCGGATGCCGTGCTTTGTGCATGAGGAGCAAAGGGTGTTACTTGACAGAGCACTAAGGCATTTGTTCTTTCCTTGATCAGCTTTTGAAGTGCAAACGCTTTGACCGTATTGCTGGAAACACAATTGTTTAGATTTGGTTTGACTAAATGAATGTACCACCTCACTGACGAGTAATGTAACCAAGTCACACTCTGTGCAGTTTTTCTTGGTGCAGTCCAGCCCTAGGATTATTTGTTACGGATCATTTTCTGAAGGCTGCACTTTGTAAGCCCATGACTTCTTGCTCCTACTAACAAGCGAGGGGGAGCAGCGTGCGGGCCAGCGGGGCACAGGAGCAGCTGCGATGCTCCCGGAGGAGCCGGGCCGCACGGCCTCCCCGCTGCCCGCCGCTCGGTCCCGGAGCCTTCCTGAGGCACGTAACTGCCACCCCGAGCGTGAGGAAGCTCCAGTTCAAGGGGCAAGCGCATGAAATGAGTTTTGCTCTGTGCACAGTGGCTGATGCTGGGGAAAAATTCACAGAGGAAGTAAGATCCCATCTTCGTGAGCAGCCCGACTCCTCCATCGTCTTCAGTCTCTCCGATGGTTTTTATATTGAGGGGGAAAACGCTGTTGTGATAATGTCACTAAACACTGCTGAACATATTTCTATATAAAATCCCTCCTAGATAGGAAATTTCAGTTAATAGTAATTTGGAGAAAAACCTGTAGTAAAACTTGAGCATATTAACTATTAAGAGTTTAATTTGAGCTTGGGGGAGAAATGATCTATCTAGATATGCACACTAAAAATGATGAGATTTCAGGCAGATTTTACAGATGATTTTCTCTTTCTTTCTAAGAATAATTGAGTCATTTTAATGATAAGCCTTGCTTGGTTTCTTTGAATGGACTGTATATAATTAGTTGCAGCTTCAACTTTGAAATGTTTTGACAGAAACTGTATCGTTTAGCTCATAATTTTTTTCTAGCATCTGCATTAAATATTTGTTCAGTTTCTGCAACATGCAACTTTGCTACTTCAGGTCAAATTTCAGATGCAGCTCTGTTCTCTTTGTTATCTCAATCGCTTCCTTCAGGATGAGGGAGAATAATTAAACAGAACATCTTTTCCAAGCAGCTGGAGTCAAATTCCAGCTGACTGCAGCACCTGTGAAGATTGTACCTCTGCCTCGGGCTGCGCGGTGCAGTGCCAGCCCCAGCTACGTGGTGACGATGTGCTCAGAAGTGCACAGGCTCAGCGGCGTAGTGCTACTGCCCTTCTGTGAGCTTCAGATGGCAATAATGCCGGCGAATGCAAAGTGTCTGGTTTAGACTAATTAGAGGGATGATTTGTGAAACGCTGGCTATTTATTTAATTAATCACCAGCACAAAGCTATAAAACCCATATTTTAAAAATCCCTGTTAGTTTGCCATGTGGTTAATAGATTGTGGCACATTAAAAAGTGACACGGTGATGTATTAAAAATGTTCCACCTAAGGTTGGCAAATGTCCTCAAGGAACTTAAGCTGTCTGCTTTATGCGACAGAAGCATAGGATTAGAGTATGATCTGTTTAAGGATTGAATATTTCTAAAAACATTTATCTTTTGAATAGCATCTGTTCATTAAAGTATCTCGTGGCATATTTTTTAACATACAAATAATGTTTATGGTATGATTTTAATTATAAGTTTTTGTTGCGTTTTGTTATTGCAAAGAATATCTCTATTCCTGAGTATTTTAAAGTGTATTACTAACTAAAATGTAAATAATTATTCTAAAGTAGGCCGTTGCTTTTCTTCTGTACACAGAAACTAAGGATGGTTTCTAATAATGAATGCATTTTTGTTGCAGCTATAGCAATTGTATTTTGATAAATCTGAATACGTGTTTTCATTCTTCAGCAGAACTATTGGAGCTGAATAGATAAGTGCATCACATCCATGGCTAGCTCAGTGCTATCGGTATGAAATTCAGTCCTCTGCAGAAAGGCAGCTCCAAGTCCTGTGTTTGACTTCAGTGATGCTGTAGGGATTGTGCTGACCTGCTGCAAAGGAGGTGCTTTCATTCCTGGCAAAATGCCGTTTCAATGTGGCAACATTAAAGATGGACTGGATCCATTTGTCCTGAAAATGATACCTCTATGAAAGTAAATGAGGCCTGGGCTGTAAAAGGGATGCTGGGTTTTTCCCTCCATTTCAAACAGGATTTGTCAGAAAAAAAATAACAAGTAATCATATCCATACCACTTTAAATAAAATGTTTTTTAATTTAAAGTGAGTTGTATAAATGAATACATGTTAACATGATTGAAATATGCTGTTACAGGAATTATATGCATTATTCCTTGCTCAGGACTTGCATAGTTTTATTAATTGTGGGAGTGAATGCCAGGAAGGAACAGGCAGTAATTTTGGATATTTGATTAAGTTTTATATGTAAATCATAGTTTTGAGGTGCATATAAAAATTTGTTCAGGTGGAAACATGGAAGGAAACTGTCCAGCTCTGGAGGTTATGTTTCTCAGCTGTGTGTTGTATAATTAACTGGTACATTAGGAGGGGGGCTGGAATAAAACATGAGTATGTTAATGCAGCCTGGAGCTGATGTTGTAGTGATCATTGCAATGCAGATAAAGCATTTCTCATAACTGCTGCTGCCTACTGGAGCCTTTGAAACATCTGGGCCTTTAATTGAAAAATAGTGTGATGCTATACAAAGCAGACATGCTAAGTGAAGTCAACAATCTAGAGTAAAAAAAATAACAGTGTTATTTACCTTGTAGTTAAATATTCATACTTTGTTATGCTTTGTATAACAGGAAATTACTGGGTTAAATTTTTATGAATAGTGGCAGCATGAATAAGATAAATTAAGTATTTAACAACGTTAATGGAATTTTACATTGTGATCTGCTAACTCTGCAACACAAGCTGGGATGATACAAAGGAGAATCTACTCCTCAGAAAGGAACAACTTGGAAGCGTCGTTTAAAAGCTGTTAGGACTGGCAGGCAGTAGCATGGGCACTTGCTGCGGTTGTTCAGTCAGTTGTCCCAGTGGCCTCACTAGGGGTATTTTTCATAAATGACTTAAGAATAACAGAAGTAATTGTATGATTACTGTAGTAATGAAAAGTACCAATACTGGCTTAACCACCTGGTGAAATAAATGACGTTCTTATTTTGCCATAGTAGAATATAGTATGGCATGTTACAGAATAAAAGGGATAGAACTACCCTGTCTTTTCATATGGGCACTAAGACTTAGCATTATGCTTGTGAATATTAATATAATATGCAACCAAACAGGCATTTTCTCCAGTTCTGCTATAATACTCTGTGAATAAAATGAATAGACTGTTAAAACTATTTAACCATCGTATTACATTAGATGCTGTTTTACCACACCAAAAACTACTAGTTTGCAGCTACGTGTTCCATTCCTGTGTAGTGTGGGTCCCGTATATTGAGGCTGGTAAATGCGTTCATCATCCTGTTTTGCTGCCAGTGTGTTCTCTCTGAACCATATGCCAGTAGTGTCATTATATTGTGCTACAGTATGAGGGTTTCTGCTACATGCTTATTGAAAGCTTTCAAGATACTTGATCATTTAACCAAAAACAACAACAACAACAAAAAACCACTATTTTTTAGATGATTCTTGTCAATTCAGCCCCTCAAAAGCAATTTAATTTGAGTGAATATGACTATTCTATTCCCACTAATTTTGGATGAAGAAATAATTACTCTAATTTTTTTTTAATCAAGAGGTTAGGAAATGCAGGTTTTCAATAATCATCTTAGAAAAATATAGTCCTTTGTATTGCCATAAACATCTGTGCTCTGATCTGTTAGAACTTCTATTTGTATTTGAAATATATTCACTCACATTAACTTATATTTTTCTCCTTCATTTATTTTCTCTGCATTGCTTAAATACATATTTGAGTAACTTATGTTTAAGAGTTGATTACTGGATTGTTTAGTAAACTAAATACCCCATCACCTAAAACAAAAAGATTTCACTTAGTTTAAAAGTGAAAAGAAACTTTACGTTTGTAAAAGGATAAACATTTGTTTCCATTTGTGTAATGTTCAGCACTGTTTACTGAGAGGTGAGTCAATGACTTGAATTAATTATAATTACTGAAGAGACGTATACTGATTGAGCAAATAAAGTAGTAAGCTCATTTGTGCCAAGACCATCTAATTAAATGCTAACTTTGGATAAGCTAGATGTGCATGAAAGATTAATTTTTGGAGGTTTTTATGACTCCTACTAAATAATGATTCAGTAAAATCTTTGCATTATATCATTAGAACATCTAATCTTAAAGTGATATAACATTTAGTCACAGAGCTCTATTGTACAGGAAGATGCAGTAAATTATCATTGCTGAAAATTAATCACTTTTCTCTAGGAAATGTTTATGGGCTTTGTTCTAATTTTCTACTGTGGTTTGCAGCAAAACAGCTCAGGAGTAGGAATGATGCAGCATATATGTTTTTTCTCTATGACTTTCATTAGCTTCCTATTATGCAGGGACATGAGACCAGTGTTTAGGAGGAAGTCGTCCTTGTGATGGACAGAACTGTAGCAAATTTCTGTTATCACCTGGGAGAAGGTTAGTGGCCCTACAATAACCCATTCAAGATATAAATCATCTGGTATTGGAAGGAGGTGTAGATTTTTCTCATGGCCTTTGATTAAAAGTTTAGTTTGTCCTTGTGTTGAAAGAATTGATAGTTTAAATATGTAATTTTCTTTTTAATTTTCACATATTGTGTTTATACTTAAAACATATTTTATTACAGAACATTATTTAATGATACGGATATTTCTAAAACCACATATAGTCAATGAAGATCAGTCTATATGCAGTTTTCCTGTCATAACTGTAGTAACCACTATTTACATAATTAAACATTACAGCTTACAAATACAATCCTAGAAAATCTATTGAAATGCACAATTTGAGTTGCCTATCATATCCTTCACTCTCGTGTCTGGAAGCAGTAACACACATATGTGCTGTTGGTGCTGCTTACGTTCTTTTAATTAGCCCAATACCATTACTATATATCTCCAAAGATTACTGTATTGTGGCTGTGTTTATTTCAGACAATACGAGAAATGTGGATTCACAGGAGCTGCAATCTTGGATACCAAGTTATTCTTTCAGAAGAAGTTTGTTTATTAATGGTAATAATTTTCCTAAGCTCAGCTGCTGTTACTTTCGTGTTTAATTGTCAAACTGCAAAAATATACGTTCATCTGCTTAATTAAAATTATAAAAAATAGAAAACAGAAAATCTGTAAATTCAGCAGATTGTACTTTTCAGCAATGTCAAATAACGTACATAATTCTGTGCAGCTCATGAATAGCAGCAGCAAAGAATAGGTGTAATGTGCCTAAGAGCTAGCCACTGAAAGTTCTGAAAACTCAGAGGTAGAGAAAAGAGAAAGTTAAATAAACTGATTTGTGCACATCACATTAGCAATAATTTGGGAAGTAGTATCCCTTTTTTTTTTTTTTGCCCCTTCAAGGCTGTGTATGCTGCATAGGGCCATCTCTCCTCTCATGAATTGCAGTTCTACGTTTGATGATAAAACATCGTCTTTGCTTTGAGTGAGATGAAAATGCTATAGAAATAGCAAATTGCAATTTTCGCAGGATCAGACTGAATGAAAGCACTAGGTGGTCTTAAGAGAATCTATTAATTGAAGTATTACTAAAATTTTCTCTGATTTATTGTATGTTTTGTGTGTATTCAGTTACTCTTGCCTTCTTTAAAGGATTGGTGGAATATAACATTTCTAACAATAAAACCTTAATGGAATCAGATTTGTGATTTCCTAGAAAATTAACAAGATATTTTGTCAATTTTATTCCAGACTTCATTTGTCAGAATATACAGTGTCCAGTGACAAGCTAAAAGAATTTTTTGACAAATTAACTATGCCACAGGTGACAGATCAGGAAAATGTTAATTTAACAGCCCCTTTATGCTTCCCAGATTTATTGGAGGCTATTAAGGAAACTCCAAATGGTAAGGCCCTTGGCCCTGAATAGATTTTCCATTGAATTTTATACAGGATCTATTAATAAAGTTTGCTGCTGCCTTTTTGAATATAGGTAATTGTACTTTATCTTCTGGGTCTCCTCAGCATTTACATTTGGAATACCATTTTTAGTTGGGAGAAAAAAGTAATTATGCTTCCAGTAGTGCCTGTAATCTGGTTCTGAATGATCCTTCCTAGAGAAGTGACTATAAGCACCACATAAACCCCGCAAGTTGTTACTAGTTAAATCCATTGTGGCCAGATCTTTGCCTCTTGGCCACTGAGACTAATAGTTTGATCTGTTTTATTTAGTCCTACCACCTACAAACCCTTACCTAATAAGCTTTGCACAGGTAGTAATTGAGCTCTGTGGGACTTTCTACACAATTAATATTTTGTAGGATCAGGCTAAGTATGGATTCATTCAGTCCTGTAGACAGGTACCTGATGTTTTGGACTCCTAACACTGTTTCATAACAAATAACATCAGTTTGTTATAAACTCATCAATTTGTAATAGAGATTCCTCCAAAGCCCTTTGGCTTAGTGATTGATCAGTCCAAGCCTTGACCCATGTGTTTAGAGGCCATACTAATTTTTCTTACCTAATGTGACACTGAATGTTCTCATTATTAATAGAAAGTCTAATAAGCTTCTGAATCTCAGGTTTCAGCCTCTGCAATCTCTTATGGCAACCAGTTTTACAGCACTTTTAATTTATAATTTCTTTCTTTCTTTTTTTTTTTTTTAAGATCCTGAGTATAATAGTAATGCTTTTGAGTATTTTGCCAGTCGTGCCACTATTGGTATTGCTCCCCTTACTCAAAGGGCAACTGGAATCTGAATACATGTATGAATTACCTGTGTTTTAATCACCTGTTGTCCTGTGTTGAGTGTTTGTGAGTAAGAGAACAAGGCTGTCTGTAATGGAGGGAGCTTGGACAAGCAAGATGGTGAAAAGACTGGAGGAGGTAGGAGAGATTTTGGAAATGAGGAAGAACAGAGAAAAGTTTATTTAAAAAAAAAAAAGAGCAGCCCAATGTAGGGCAAAGGAGAAGCATGGGGAAAGATACTACAAGGAAAGTTACTGTCTTGCTTGTGGTAGCTGTAAGATCAGGTCCATAGGATTTATTTATTTTATAAATACATTTTTATTGGATTATGAGCTTATAAAAGTCTGTACCTGTAGTAGTGGCTAATGGAATAATCTCAACTTTTTGCTTATTAGTTACGGTTCTTCGCCTGTTTGTTGCTTCTCTGATTTTGTGCTGTGTATATCAGTTGTAATGTCAACATCAGCTCTAACATCTGATGGTCAGTTCTTGGATTTTCTATTACTAGGACTAAGCATTACTTGTCATTCTGCCATGTTTGGGTTTAAATACATAACTAACTTGGCATACCTAGGATTCACATTAATTTCCTTAATAATTGCTGTTTACTCATTCAAATCCAAATATTGTTGAAACAACGGGTCTCCCATTCTTACTGGTATCTCCAATCATTACTGCAGTGTAAGCAATGTTGGGAAATTTATGTGTGCTAGTATATTCCCCTGGTTAGTGTTTGCACCTGGACAAAGACAGGGACAGACTTGAGACTGGTGATTCATTACCTGATATTATTTAATTTCCCTTAAAAATAAGGCATGTAAGAAGGAAAGCAAGAGGAGACAGAAAAATAAGACAAAAAAACTATTTATTTTAGTAGTTGTAGTTGTGTCGTGTCAGTGTGTTCATTGGAGAAGTAAGGCTGTAGGTGTGGTTGGTATCTCAGAATCAAAGGCGCACAACAGGTGAACACCTGGGCTGGAGGTATGCTGTAATATCTGCACCAAATCTGCCTGACTTGGAGTTAATTTTATCAATTTAAGAAAATGCCTTTAATATGAAAGAATTAAGAAAAGCCCTCCTTACACACATACACACATTGACGTCTCATGCCGGTCCTACTAAGCTTATCCAAAGGCTTGTTAAGGCTTATCCAAACAAGGTGATGGAATGTAGCAATTCCATAGAATTCCACAGAATATGGGGCAAATCTAATATTTCATTTTGAATGGGTAAAAACAATTTCTTCTGTAGCTTAACAGTGTGGGAAGAGGAAGTATCTGCAGTACAAAAATGCTTTATTAAAAAACATATTCATTATATTTGGATGGATTTTAATAATACTTTCAGCTATGCTAGTATGAATAACTTTAAATTCCTATTATTTCTCTAATTTATAATCACACTGAAGGATCAAATGGTTTTTAACAATATATTAAAATTAGCACATGGCATTTAACTCCCTGTTTTATGCTCTCATCATAGATTTATAGTATTGAATCCTTTTATTCTGTTACTTAGAATTCTAAGTGATTAATTCTAATGATATTTTCTTTTCTCAAGGCCCATATATGTATATAGATAGATAGAGATATATAGTTACATCAGGGGTGCTTTTGAAGAGGGGATCAGAATGTACAATCTTTTGTCTGTTTAAAGGATTACAGGTTTAAAAATGCAGTCCTATCTGTGGTAGATTAAACATTTTTTCTTTTAATGCAAACTTTATAGATCTTTATGTTGCTATGCGTTTTGTATTTTACTTAAGTGTTAATCTCCACAGTGCCAAATAGATTT
>VXAA01002816.1:487228-558064 GCA_013399115.1 Anseranas semipalmata
TTTATATATATATATATATATATATATATACAGTAAATTCCAATAAAAAGCAATACTAGTTAATCTTTCTTGGTTGTCTTCAAATAGTTAAAATATTTAAATGGCTCAGCTCTGCGTGTGACTGGTTCTCTTGGCAAACCAAGGCCCAGCCTGAGGTTTGTTTTTAAACCATGCCTTGACCTCCGCGTCTGATCAGCGTTCGCCCTTGCCACAGCTCTCCGCCCGGGCTGCGTCACGCGCTTTGGCTGCCCCCAGACGGGCGCTTTGGGGTGTCTGGAGCCGGCTGTGGCCTAAGCTCCCAGCTTAGGGTTCTTGTCTCTGAATTGTCCGCACCTGTAAGATTCAAGGTGACGTCTCCTTAACTTGTATGTGTAGAGTACAAGCTGTGGTAGTTTCTTCCTTTTCCTCCTCTCTGTCGGAACGCGCTGGCCTGCCTGCAGCCTCTCCTTTTAAGTATGTTGAGCATCTCCCGGCATTTCATCCCCTGGTGCGCCCAGGTGTGAAATCCTTCGACTCCGTTTGTGTATCAGCAGGCAGAAGGAAGGCAAGGGGAAAAGAGGGAGAATGAGAGCAGTCCAAAGTAAAGCTGGAGGGAGACTCGAACGTTAGAGAGCAGGTAGTGCTGGCGATCCTGGCATTATCCCAGAGCTCGAGGAACTGGCGAGGCCGAGCGAGTGCCGCGGGACGGGCTGCTCGGCGGGACGGGCTGCACCGTGGGCCTGCACCCAGCCCCGGAGAGGTGCTGGCGGCAGGGCCGGGCCGGGCCATGCTCACTCTGCTGCTGAGGCGTGGGCTTCTCCAGGGACAGGAGAGAGGGAGGCAGAAGTGTAGACACAAGGGTTATGCCAGTATTAAAGGCCAGTGGGAAAAAATAGTTTTTAAAGTCTTAGGTAGACTTTTTATTATTATTATTTTTTCCTTTAGATCCTGCAAGAATATGGAATCTTGCAGTGAAGTTTGTTTTTTTACGGAAATCTGCAAAATCTTTGCCAAATCTTTCATATCAGTCTTGTAGATGCATTAAACAGATGTAAATGAATGAGAATTTAAACATTCAAACTTTGTCAATTTTAAGTCATAGCAGTGTATTTTGATCTTACTACTGAAAAGAATTCCATCCGTACCAGACTGTGTATTAGCTCTGTCATACCTTTGCTTTTATACATTCTAATGAAATGTATTTTCTTGACAGGGTCATGTTGGTACAACGGCAACCAAAAAAATTGATGTCTACCTCCCACTGCACGCAAGCCAAGACAAACTACAGCCCATGACAGTTGTGACGATAGCAAATGCCAAGGTGCATGACCTGATTGGACTAATATGCTGGCAATATACAAGTGAGGGACGGGAACCAAAACTGAAGTAATGTTCTTTCTTTACTACCTCTTGATCTCTAATTTTCTCCTCAGCAGCATTTTTGCATAATGAAATGGATTTTCATGTCAATATTTTTGTAGATAAATCTTAGAGAAACTACCTACACATTTATCTGTATTTCCTTTTGAGAAATACACGTGCATCTATATCCATTTCTCTTTCAATTAAACTACTGGGTACTGTGTAATGATAAGCATATGAAGCCATGGATCTGTAAAAAATCATAATTTCAAAACGCTCTATGTAAAAATAATATAAAACCTGTCTCTTTTGGTGTCATGGAGACATTTTTTATTTTGTCCCATCTATTTTTTTGTACTGTTCTTAATGGCTAAGATCACAAGGATGTCAAATAAAATGTAGAGCTCATCTGTAACTCCCTCCTTTTGTTTATTTTGAGAGGAGGTACCCAGATTCTGCCTCTGATTTTGCTGCACAGTACCAGGTTCTTCCTCCAGATTCATAGAGAGAAGAATCACTGTACTGGGTGACAGTGTGTCTTGGAAGTACCATTAATGTTCTACTGAAACCATATTTTAGATTTTAACCATAAAGCATATGCCTGAAAACAAGAATTCTGTCATAGAACTTCAGCATTATCACTTATTTGCTTTTTGTTGTTATTTTGTTGACATGATTACTTTAATTTGTTATAGTCATGTTAAAATATTTCTGCTTTTCTAAGAATTGACAGTGATAGAGGCTAAAGGTGCTTTTCTTTCCAGGTTATCATCCTGGAGATGTCACCAAATTCTATACCATTCTTTGATGGTGACATTCTATGATGAAATAAGGATCTTGCAAACAAAATCAATACCGGTTTTGCTTGAAATTATGAATAAAATCATGTCCTTTAATTCAAAAAAACTGTCATGCAGTATTTTGTAATTGCTGTAAGACTTTGATCTCAGTCACGGCTTTTTGCAGTAAAAGAAGAGCAAAATCCATGTTGTCCTTAGAAATTTTAACTTCAGCTAATGAATGGAGTTTTCAGTATCTTGGGTAATCATTGCTTACCTCTTCAGTGGTGAAAAAAATCTGCCCCTAAAATTTCTGTGACTAAATAATGGTTTGGATTTGTCATGCTGGAGAACTAGGACTGTTTACTTTATACGGTAGTTGATATAAGGTATATAAAAAATAGGTACTTCAGACCCACTCATCTGAGTAACTTTGCTTTTAAAACAGTTCTGTAAAATGCAAAGAAATACTGCATTTTTTGCTGGGTCATAGAGCATATACAGAACTTAAAATAGTTTATTATAGAGTTATTGGTAACAGTTATTAGCAGGTGACTTTTCTGGTGCAAAGAAGGTTAACAGTTTTGTTTGATGTTTTTATATGAGCCAGTCAATTTTTCACATTTTCATTGTTCCTGGAATGTTTGATGAATGTTTTTTCTTTGGTATTGTATTTTGCTCTTTCAGCATTTTTCAAGTATTTGAGAACTCAGTAGTTCTCTCTTCTGTTGTAGCACAGTTGTGATGGGAAAGGGAAGGTGTTGAGAGTTTGCTTGAGCCACCCTTCTTTACGATCCTGAGGTTTAGTTGATTTCTGCTTGGTAGACATAGGGCGGCACAGAAAAGCAACCTCTCTTGAAAACAGTTTCATGGATATTGTTGCCTTGGATATAGGATTTCCCTTAGCAATTCTGAATGGACATATAAGTTATTTCAGAGGTTAAACACCTCAGTTATATTTGTCATTTTTTTTTACACTGGAGAAGAAATATAAAATTATTTGCAGATGGTGCCATTTCATTTGCTGTTACTAATTTCCGTTCATTATATCGTAAATTCAAGAGTGTCCTATATGTATTATTAGCTTATTTTTTAAAGAGCAAGATGCCACTAATATCAATCTTTGGACACATGCATATTTTTCAGGAGCACAGCACACCTTAAATGGAACAATGCTAAGGAGTAGAAGTATTCCATGAAACATCATTGCCCACAGCAAAAGTCAGCAGTGGGGGGAAATAAATTCCACTGTCTATCTTGAAGTATAACATATTATGATGGGTCAAGAGTGATTATGACCAAGGAGGCTGTCTAATATAATCAAATCTCAGGACAGAAGTAGTAAAATAAAATAAATAATGGAGGCATGAGTTCCCCAAAACAGTCAAACAGCAGCAATTAAGAATCTGGATACAAATGCTCAGAGTCAGGGGCAGAACCTTAAGATTCCAAGAAGTTTGTTTTGTTGCGTAGTTCTTAGTTATATCTCATGTCTCCATTACCTTTCCTTTTTTTTTTTTTTTTTTTAGCACTGCTGACTGCCTGTTCTTTAGCAAGGATTGATTTAACTGTAGACTAATTCTCATCATTTCCAAACAACGAAATAGCTTGCGTAGGTTGCACATTTTGGGATTTGTTCCTGGTTTAGTCAGTTTGGAGTATAAAAAGGAAAAGTCAGGATCACTGTGACGTTGCATTAAAATACATATACATAATGCTTCAAATGTGATATATATATATATATATATATACACACACACAATGCATGCAAAATGGTAAATATACCTTCTGGTAATACAATTTGAGAATAATGAGGAGGTTGTAGACTTTATAATAAAGAGAAACAACCCCCCTGCCTTTAGGAAACTAATTGTTTTTCCTAAGATGGAGATGTAGGAGTCTGCAATGAGAGAGTTCTAGTTGACAGCTTTGAGGATGTTTTATATCTGTTTAGTCTGCCTTTTATTATTTATTTATTATCTCTATTCAGTGTCTTGACATGGGGAACTGCTGACTGTTAGCAACCCTGTCCCTGTTCCATATGAACTTTAGTCATAACCCACTGGACCATTCCCTTGCCAACCATTGGGCTTGTTTTCGCAGTAGATTACCTGTAGTAGCTATTAAGAAAGTACCTGGTCTCCATTAATTATTGGACCATTGTCTATTATTTTGACTTAAGTCCAGATTATAATAAGCACTTGTAATAGCTCTGAAATAACAGTATGTGAAAACACGTACAATTTCAGTAGCCAGTTCATACCTTAAAGTGTATATTAATGCATCATTCTCTGTGACAGAACATCAAAGTCTGTATTAGGTCATTTATATTTTGATTCTTTTTTTGCCACAGATAACATGAAATGGTCTCTCTCATAGCACAACTGTGTGCTTTTAGATTTTGATTTAGCTCATCAGAATAAGTAGATCTCAAACTTGTGACTTAATCTGTGTTAATGTTCAGGAATGCACTCAGTGTTTGAAGACATTGTAACCCCCTAAATTTAGGAAATGTAATAGACGTGTTTTCAGTATAATTGGTGGAAGATAAGCCACCAATTTAAGTGCACACCAGGCTGCACACAGAAGAATTCTGTCAAGCAAACAGGTTAGAAAAATCAGCAGTGTAAGGCCCAGAACACAGCTGTGAGAAGATGGGCATTAGGTGAATGTTGAGACTGGAAAGTCTCACAGCATGGGGTGACTTTTAAGTTATGTTGGACTGGACAGAATGAGCATGCAGAGCTTTGTGTTTGTATTTGTAGAACTCCAGATAGAATCAGAAAAGGACCTGAAAATCACACCAGGAACTTCTCATAACCCAGGCAGGATCAGCTTTGTCTGTCATTCACAACCTTTTTTGTTTAGCTTGTTCCTAAAAAGACTTGCAACAATGAAAAGCACAAAACCTCCCACATGAGTATGCTTTCTCTGTTTATTTCAGAGCCCTTGTGTGTAAATTCTGTTGCCAGTGCTACCTTTCACTCGTTTCCCTAAAAGTTGCTTAAGTGCTCTTGAAGTTAAAAATTAATTCTACAGCAGTGTTTCAGTTCTTCATAGCAGTCCACAGCCTCATGAAAGTTTCTTGAATAGTATTGCAAAGTCTCCAGAATTCACAGTGACAAACATTGCTGGATTACCTTTTTGTTAGCAAATTTACAAGTTACATTAATAGTAACACATCATTATTACCTGCTTTATACAATAAATATCTTAGACATGACAAGATGCGTATAGATCACCTGGACTAAGCACTCTCAACAAAGCACAGTTGCAACCAAAGGTTCGTGAATTAATTGAGAAAATTGCAAATCAGGTAGTCAGCGAAATAATTCATTGTCACATCCAATCAATAAACTTTGTAAATCAACTCATTTAATTCAAAAAATGATCTATATAGATCAAGCGACCAATTAAACAATTAGCATACACTTTGCAATTAATTAATTTAAGCATCAATCATGCAATTAAAACTCCAAATTTAAACTTCAGAGTTTAGAAATATACTGCCACGTGAACATTCAAGCTATACTTCTTGGTGTGGAAAATGTCTGAATGCTGGCAGATTTACTAAAGAAAAAATGCTTATTTTCAGCTAAACAATTCCAGTGTTAACATTTGAGATAGTTTTTAATATTTGGAAAGGATTATTAATACTTTTTTTGGTACATATAGTTAGTTTCCTATGGGATTTAGTTTGGAGAAACGCAAGGCTTATTTTTAATTCAGACTGTATGCTTAAAACTTTCACTGTTACTTGGTTCTTGCTTGTTAGTACTAATTTTTAACTGCTTTTAGTTATCAGAGTTTTTAGATATTTAGAAAATGCAGCTTTTCTACTAATTGTTGTTACTGTGTTGGACAGATTTTTACTTTTACTGTAGTTTATTCCTTGGTTTTTGTTTATTGCACTGCTTACATGCCTGAGAGTGTTCTCTACTTTTCAATTGTATATTAAGTATTTTTTTCAGTACATATATTTTTTCACAGTTGCTTGATCTATGAGTGAAATAGATAGACACTGCTTATGTGTCTTTAATTCTAAAATTTAATGGCCATATGAATAAATACATTTTCACAAATGGGGAGATATTACTTCAAGCTTTATGGAAGCGTGAAACTTTTTATGGACTTGGTATTGTTTAATCACTGTCGGTCTTTTGCTTCCAGCTCTGTTAATGATGAAGTAAGACTCGCTGCCTTACTCTGAGGTTTTTTTTTTCTATTACTACGTGGTTATGGTAGCAAGATAAGTCGGGACATATTTATGTGCCATCAGTGGCTTTTAAGTATATTACTCCTGTATTAGGTGTGTGTGCTTATTTGTTTTCTACAGCATTTAGAAACTGATATTGGTCTGCTAGACTGAATTGGTTGCCCAGCTTCCCTCCCAAATAGACCCGTTTTTTGTTTGTTTCAGTGACAACGTCAATGCCTACTGTCTCCATATTGCTGAGGACGACGGTGAGGTTGACACAGATTTTCCACCGTTGGATTCCAATGAGCCCATTCACAAGTTTGGCTTCAGCACTCTGGCGTTGGTTGAAAAGTACTCCTCTCCCGGCCTGGCAGCAAAACAGTCGCTCTTTGTTCGGATGTGAGTATGGGTGCTAACTGTCTGAGTCACTGGGAAGCATCTGTGTGTCCATGCCACCTCCACATCTTTTTTCTTCCCTACTTTTCTTCATTTGAATGTAGCAGAATTCAGGGGGCACCATGTATTTATGAGTCTTTGCAGACGATGCCACAGTCTGGAAGGTAGGCAGGTAGAAAAGTAAATGGGGCTGGCAGCGACTAGGATGAGTCTATGTGTCTGAGTTGTGAGTCTGAAAGTACAGAGAAGAAAATAAGCCATTCTGCATGTGATTAGTGTGGAAAACATTGAACTGCTGCACTCCTGTTAATAAATATTTGGAGTTTACCCAAAGTCTGAGCTCTTAATCTTCATTTTGCTGCAGCTATGCTGCTTATTTCTGAAAACTATGTTCTGAATAATAAATGAAGTATGCATATAATAGCTTCAGAGTGTTAAAGTCATTCATGTTGGATATCCTTTTCAGCAGGTATTGAGAACTGATCTTGCTAGTGATTTTTTTTTTTTTTACTGTTTTAGGAAAATGTGTTAAATTTTAGCAGAAGAAAAGTACATTTATGGTGTTTGGGCGTTCCAAAAATGAGAGACTTCAAAGTCTTCTTTCTAAGTCCGATAGACAAAACAGTAAATTTGCATTTTAAGATTAATTGGGAACAATTCTGGTTAGTGGGCTAAATAGCAAGAAATCTTATATACAAGTAGTTATAGATTGTAGTAATAACAGTGCTGACTGAGGAGAGAAATGATCAGTCAGTAGGCATGCCAGTTAGAATAGGACTGGATGTGCTATTATACAGTCCCAAAAGAATCAAAGAAGACAACTCCATCCGCCACCTAATCTGGAAGCTGTTTGGTTTGTTGCTCAAGAATAATTTGCTATATCATTATAGTGTTTGAGTGATACATACTGTGCTTGATCACTTACTTTTCTTCTGAGTGAAAAAAAATTTAAACTATCAGATGACCTTAGTTATTCTACCAAAATACTAGTAACATAAACCACTTCTTGGACGGGAAAAATATTTGTTGTTTGGATCTCTTGAAATGAAAATGCCGATAGAGTTTTCCTGGTTATTGAACTTTTTTTAATTTATAAAGAACTACTTGCGTGTCAGAACCATACAGTTGCTTCCAGTTTTAATAATCAGACATTAAAAAAATATTTCTGACCTGTCTAGTTACTTTTATAGTCTTTATTGCGGAATGTGTTTCTTAGAGACATTCAAAAGCATCCTACTGAAAGAATTTTTCAGAAATCCCATGTATATTTCCCAAAGGCTCATTCACTTCATTCCACTGTGTTAGGTCACTGGAAAACAAAATATTCTGTCAACAATATTTACAAATAATTTATTCAAGGTAAACATATTCAGCTCTGCTGAACTGGATGCAGTCATGTGGAAGCTGATACAAGGAGGAGATGAAGCAGTCTTGCTGGTCAGATTACAAGGTCCTTTTTTGGTTTGTACAGGTTACAGTCACACAGCTGAGCCAGGCAACTGACTCTTCTGCCTGTGGGATTGCAGAGAGTTTAGTTTCTTCCGCCTGACTGAGGAATGCTGGATGTTTTATCTGAAAGAGGGAATCTCTTTTAGCTGCGTGCATTACTCTAGAGTCAATGCTACGGCCATGAATTTGACTTCTAATTGATTTTTTTTTTTCTGACAAGTAATCTTTTAATAATATCTTGTTGGGTTTTATGTTTTGTTTTGTGAAGTACTGTAGTGAAATACGAAGAGTTGCTTGCAAATGCTTAGTAGGTAGTTCTAGAGAAATGTATGGGACAGAGCTTCAGCAGCTGCACGAATAGCAGCAAGCCGTAGGCAAAATAACACTAGCTGTGGCAGGGTAGTGTGAAATTCTCAAAGATTCAAAGTGTTACAAAGAGCTTATCAGGAGAGGAAGCATAGTTTTTCTGTAATGTGAGGGCGGCATTATTTCTAATAATAGTAGACCAACATACGTCATTAAGATGTAACTCCAGGATTTGGTAGTATCTTTTTAGAGAAATGAAATCTTACGTGGTCTTTAAAGATCTCAGATCTGCTGTGAGCTGTGGGAACACTAAAGCAAAGAAAAAGAAAATTTAACATTAATGTGTCTCATTTAGTAAACTATTTGCCTGAGTTTTAGAAAATAACTTTTTTTTTCCTCATCCTGTTTTTATTTCACATACGTTCCTTGCTCATAGAGGGGCAGGACATTAAGTTTGCATAAGTCAGTACTTCGAATTCTGATTTGATTTCCTTTGGGGCTCTGGTCCTTCTCTGGAAAGTAGAAAACATTTTTGTGTGATTAAACTGACAAAGGTAACCAAATAAGAAGTTAAGATGAAAGCCTCTCATTACTAGTTTCAATGTTTAAAATATCTGCTAAACCAATGTGTTCTGTATTAATAATAGACAACTAACTTTCGTATTTGCAGAAATACACTGTAAGCACAGGTATTAACATGAAAAATTCATGAAATTTCATGCTAGCCTGCAGTTTAAATTGAAGAACTCATTGCATTAGATATCACCAGATTTGTAAGTGGTCTTTGCACTTTGTGCAACAAGTGGTAAGGGGTGGAACAACCCTTCAGAAAGGAATACCTGCACGGGGAGAGCCAAAGCCAAGGGAAGTAGCCTGCCCTAGACCTGTGTGCAAGTTGCTCCCCAGCAAAGCAAAGCATTATAAATGAAGGTGGTTTGAAGCAGCGATTAAATTCATTAAATTTGCCTTAAAGTAATATTATTGTAAAAGAAAATTGTCCACTGCTGCACTTTAAAATTATTAATTTTGTAACAAGCTGAAATATAAAACCTTTGCTCTTCCACTATATAATTTATCAGCAATATCTTTGATTGATAAGTATCAGGGATTTTCTCTGGTTGATTAACCTTGTCATGCAGGTGTCATTTTTATAAAATGCAGATGAAGAAGTTGTTTGGCTGGGCCTCCTGAGGTCTCCTCCAGCCTGTCCCTGGCTATGCAGCCCTGATGGTGTGTTCAGATGACTTCAGCTCTCCTGCGTCATGTATGAATATTATACTGGAAGTGGAGGCTACCTGTATGCACAAAGAACCACTGTAGCATTGTTTTATCTTCAAGATAATCTTGTATTATCAGTATCCCCAGAAAAAAATCCAGCAGGTATATAGGAAATTCTATTCTAGTTGCAAGCAATTACAAAGAATCATGAGTGTTTATGGCAGGTAGACCAGGTAAGAAGCTCGTATCATTAGTAGTTCCTAAATTGTTGATAATTTCTCATCTGGAAAAAGTCTCCTTTCCTTCTCCACCACCACCTCCCTAAATCTCATTGTGTGTACTTAGGATGTGAATCAGGGTTAGTATTAAAATGAAATGAACACATGAGGTCTCTGATTCTGGGCACTAGCTTGGAGGAGGTAGGACCAGTGTTCCTGTCTGGAGCCCGGAGACCTCAGCAGGGTCCTGGCCCTGCCAGCAGTTCTCTGACTGGCGCTTGTAGCAGCTGCAAATCCTACAAAAGAAATGTGAAATCTTTAGCGTAATGTATACTCACGTGAGTCCTCTATGTTCTAGCTGGGAAGGTACTGCAGATTAGAGATAGGACAACTGCATCGTAAGTAGTAGTGCTTTTCTGAGAGTGTTTTTTTCTGTGTCCACATGTTAATTCAAAATTGTTTGTACTTCCTATGTAGATAGTTAATTATAAATAGTTAGATCTAGATTAGAATTTTTAGTGTGTCCCCTAGAATAGAAAACTACTTGATCATCGCTTGATCAGAAGATTGTTACTACTGTGAGTTTAAAAGTACAGGGCATCTCATTTTTATAGGGATTTGTTTTAAATTCTACATCTTCCTTCTCTGTCATCCTACTAGTGCATGTAATTGTGTTTTTGTATTTTGCATCCGTTTTTTTTTCCTCGTCCTAAAGTATTTCAGCTGCTGCTGTGTCAGGCTGATGACTTGTAATGTTTATTAATATTGAATCGTTGCTGCAAAAAGTTGATGCCTCTGCGAAGCTTCATGATGAAGCACGGTGTTTTATTTCAGATCTCACCCATCCTGCATGTTGGATACGTTCTCAGATGTTGTGCAGTCACCAAGCTGACAGTTATGGAACCTCACCAGGGACCCCGTTTCAGCAGGACATATTTGAGCAGAAACAGTTTGCAGAACTTTATACACTTAGACTCCTGCCAAGGCAAACTCTAAGCCACTTGAGTTAGTTATAAATACCCAGTGGCAGTGGTTGGAAGTAGCACACAGTGCGTTTTATATTCTGAGCTGAATGTGAATGTCTTTGTGGCTATATAGAGTAGTAAATAATTGAGTTTGATTAGGGAAAGGGACCTCATTATCCCCCCACCTGTGCCCAGCTGGTAGGGGAGGGTCGAAATGAAGCCATTAGCTGTCTCTCTTACTGGCATCTCAAAGAGCTCAAATACATCTGTGTCTTATTTTCTTTTCTGGCACAATCAGTTGAGCAAGCTAAGCAGGCATGACCGAATTTGGCAAGTTCCAAGGACTCTGGCAAAGTTACACAAGGAGAAGACGGAGGGCAGTCATTCTGGCTTCTAACTGCCCATTAGTCTAGCGAGTTATGTTTTTGGAAAATGTCTGTTGTGGGAAGGAGTACTTTGTCCAATGTCAAACACAGCATTCTCAAACAGTCCTCTTTGATGTCGAATATGATTTGTCAGAAGGAGTCAAACAAAGCACTGCATTCATGTAAATGCAGACTCCTTGAGATGATGAAGTAATACCTGAAAGACTTTGAACGAAGGTAGCTTAAAATAAATCCGTATTCTCGTTTAGGGTTTTTTTCCTTGGAAATTTTATTATCACAACTTGACATACAATATCTAATGGTGTTTCTAGGAGTTGTAACTCAGCTGCCAGTTGGCACACAGATGAAATTTGGCATACAGTTCCTCTGCTCTGTAGCACCTTTTCCTGTTTTAATATTACGTTTAAATTGCTTTGACTATTTTATACATATATATTATATATATATTTCAAAGCGACACCTCTGTTATACCTGATAGATTAAGGTTTGAAACATTTTAAAAATACCAGGCTTTCATAGTACATTTACAAATTCAATTCAAAGCTTTGAAATGTGTATTTTACTTAGGTTACAGAAGCACTCTCCAGAAAGCCTCTTAGCAGTTTTCACATGGGCATAGGTAATCAGCAAAATAAATTTTAGAATATTCATAAAATGCAAATTTAAGAAAGTTAGTGTAGGTTTGAAACAAAGAAGGTGGGCCCCCAGGACAGCAAATAGGGAGGGATAGGATCCCCAAGGAAGGAGTCAGAGCAGGAAGCTGATGTGTTCAATGACTAATGTTAGCCTATAGTAGTGTCAAAATGCAACCAATTAAACCCAAAAGCACATAGAATTATCCAAGGCTAACCTTAGATCCAGAAAATCAAGTTCATTTAGGCTCAGAATTAAAAGTGTGGCTGGCATAGTCATTCTGGTTCATATCACTGTGTACCTTATCTTAAAAATTACCCAGCTTAAGTTTAGCACATTGTGTCAACTGGGATTTTTAGTCTTGACTTTGACTCTGTGCTGCTCAAGTGGAAATCATTATTAGTCATTCCCAGACACTTTCAGCCATGCCAGCCATTCTCTGCAGTGAGCTTTAAGTGCTATAAATTTTGCTTCAAAAAAAAAAAAAAAAGAGGAAAAAAAACGAAAAAAAAAGAAAAAAAAAAACAGATTATTGACACAGGTTTTAGAGAAGTTGTTTCTCATTTGGAACAGAAACCTTTCATCTTCTAAGAGGTATTTCTTTATTTTTTCACGCAAGCCGAGCCCATGGAGAGGCCTCTGCCAGTTTCCGTGCCGTCCGGCCACCTCCCCCTGGCAGCGCCTGGCGTCAGCCCGCCGCGGCTCTCGCCTCTTCTCTTGTTTTCTTTTTCCTTCTCTGAACCTTGCCACCCTGGCTCCAGCGCTCAGGCTGTAAAAGAAGATGGAAAGCCAAGTTACCGCAGAATGATCACTATCATTAACATTCACGGGTGGTTCACTTATCATTCCTGACTGCACAGACATGGCAGCCGTTATGAAACGTCCACAGGTGTAGCACGATGATACATATTACATTGTGCCACAATGGATTTATGTATTCTGTAACAAAAGAAAAGTGTAATGAAAAAATACAGAAGGTAATCCTTTATTCCTCCACTGCACAATTTATCAGTAATGCCTGTGGATGATAAGTGCCAGGGATTTCCTTTGCTTGATTTAACCTTGTCACCCAGGTATGTTTTTGCAAAATGACAGAAAATATAAGCTAAGGAATTTCTTTGGCTTCTAATTTGTAAGCAGCAGTTTTAATTGGTAGAATGGCATCTTCTTGTCTGTCCTGTTTTCTAGTGTGTTGACTTAGAATAAAGGTATCGCACATTAGCAGAGTAAGCTAAAATGTATGTAATTTATAGTCGTAATTAAGGAAATGCTGGAGTTAGGTTGGATGAGGACAGTTCATGCACTCTATCAATACAGAGCATGACCCATTAGCTGGCAAGGCGAGGTGGGTCTGTATTTCTTCCAGAGGAGCCCCCGTGCTATCTGCTCGTGAAGACGCCTTGCAGTCGGTTGGTGATGTTTCAGGCGCCCCAGAGCAGAGGCGTCTCCGGGGCTCCCCGCCTGCCCCATCGCCCCCAGGGACGGGGACGGGGCCGTGCCGCTGCGCTGCGGCCCAGACCCCAGGGTGACAGCAGCGCCCTTTGGTCCGGGCTTGGATCCGCCGGCAGCGTGGCTGCAGGGCTGACTGAGCACCGCAGGATCGCCGCTGAGGTTGCACGGTTAGAGGAGAACAATGCTGCCTGCTTCTTAAACTGGAGCGAAGGAAGGGAGGGATAGTGCATCTGAACTCTGACCGGCATTTCAAACGCTTCTGGCTGCGATCCAGAGCAAATATCCAAAAGTTTACAAATGTGGGGTGCGCTTTACATTTCATTGCTCTTGCCAAAGTCTCACTTACTGGATAGCACACTAAATATAGTAAAACACAGAGGTTTTCCTTATTTTGCTTTGATCAGTAAAATAAACTTTTAAAGATTGTTCTGGGATGAGATCCAGCTTCTGAGGCAAAGAATGGCTGGGGCTCAGGCATGATTTAGTAATAGAGTGTCAGGAAAATCAGGCTGACAGTTCTCAGGCCAGCTGCTCAATAGAAAGAATCGACCAAGTCAGGATGGACTGAAACACGAGCAGGACCAACAACAGCATGTGCTCTTTAACAGCTCAAGTGTCAGGAACTGAAAGACAATTTTCCATTTTCGGGAGGTTCCAGATATGTCTTGGTTTTAGCAAAC
The DNA here is from genome assembly GCA_013399115.1 of Anseranas semipalmata. Classification (NCBI taxonomy): domain Eukaryota; kingdom Metazoa; phylum Chordata; class Aves; order Anseriformes; family Anseranatidae; genus Anseranas; species Anseranas semipalmata. The sequence continues at coordinate 501,250 of VXAA01002816.1, forward strand.
CTGAATTAGGTCAGTGGTGCTCCACGGCCGTGGCTTGCCTTGCGCACAGCAGGAAGCGGGGCTGATCGCAGCGCAGGCTGCAGGCACAGCTCTGTTTGTGAGAAAACACATTGCAAAAACATTTCATGCTGAAGAAAAAAAAAAGAAAAATTAGGACTCGAGTTGTTTTGACCTTAGAAGATTTTGGAAGGCTTTCTTTGCTTTTGCTTTTTTTTTTTTCTGCAGTATTTTGATTTATTTTCCTGTATTTTGGTTGTAGTTCTTGGAAACCTCCTTTTGGTACTGCAGAGCGTTGTATAAGTTACCTGAAGGCACCAGATGCCTTCGAATCTGCGTGCTGTTGGTTGGTTCCAGTGCTCAGTGCTCTTCATTGACAAACATCATGTCATCTAAATACAAGAGAAAAGGTAGTTTCCTTTTTGTAAGTATAGTATAATTCTATGAAAGATTTTCATTTTATACGAGCCACTAAATCGAGCTCAGTGGGTCGGTTCAGCCCAGAGCCAGGTGAATGGCCAGGAAGCTGGTGAGGTGAATCAGAAGGCATCAGATGTTCCACGGTACTCGTGTACCTTGCAGTTTTCTGTAGCAGTTTAAGGAAAGATTTGCTCATCGGTTACGAGAGTTTAGGAAGGTTTCTGCTTACGGTATGGCATTAGTCAAAACCCCTAAATCTAATATCTCACAACTGCAGAAATTGGTGGTACTCTCATGTGGAAGTGTGCTCAGTTCTGACCATTCCATATAAAAAAACACATGGCGAAAGTAGAAGGGAAAAAGCAGATGTGTGAAAAGGTTGGGAATATTTGGTTTGAAGATGAGTAAGATAGAGTAATAAATTTTGAATGGTCCAGAGAGCATAAATGTGGGGCTTTTAGGCAGCTTCATTTTGCCAGGAACAAAGGGAATTGAGAATGAAATTCAAATGGGACCACCTTGGGACTGGGGAGGAGGAGACTGCTCTGGACCACTGACCTGCGGAACTCCCTGCTGAGGTGGGGCTGGGCGCGGAGCGGGGGGAGCCTGAAAACAGACCCGTCCTGTACGTGGCTGCGCGTGGCGGGCGTGTTTGGTTTCTTGAGATGCGTCAGTGAAACGGGCACGTGCTGCGGGGTCAAGCTTTCGCTCTGGGAAGAGGCCTCCCCGTGCAGAGGTTATTCCAGAGCTGCCCTGTTGTGGATTTCTTGACCATCCTGAGTTGAGGTGGCTCTGTACTGTGAGTGAGATACAAGGGGACGGTGTGTTTGCAGCTCTGCTATCTATAAGAAGAGTGCAAATAAGCAGCCAGCGTGTGCACGGAGACGGAGTTCACAGGACGCGGTGTCTGCGCTGCAGCTAGCGGCCGGGGTTAAGGGTCAATGCATGATGAGGGCTGGAAGCTGTCGTCTGTCCATCTAGGCTCTTTCACAATGTGGACTAGGGATACCACATCTGAAGTGATCTGAACTTAAACTGGTGTTCTCAGTGTTTGTGTCTTAAAGTGACATTTAATATGGTCTTGTTTTTAATGATGCAGTTGTGTTGCTTGGATTGCTTTTGACTGCCAGTTGCTTTTAAAATATTCCAGCTGTGATATTCATATAGAGCTCCACTCTCTGATTAAAATTCTCAGTTGCCAGATAAAAAGCTCCTCCTCCTGTCTAAATAGCTTTGCAAAACAGTTTTTTCCATGCAGTGCAAATCTTTTCCTGCGGATGCCTAGCAGCTCTCAAATTTCTGTGCTAACTGTCTGCAGTGACATCTACTGACATGAGCAGAGATTGACTGCAAGGTCTAAGGGGCAAAATTTACTGATATATTAATCCAGTAGCTCTTCTATTATATTGTCATCTTCTCTGCTTCACCAGTGATGCCACTCTCAGTATTTGGCAGTTGGTATCTTCCAAAACCACCCACATGCTGTTTCCACGTTTCCTCCGAGTGTGGAATTCTCCTGTGGGTCACAGCCAGGACAAGCATCCTGCTGATGTAAACCTTTCCAGGAGGTTTTGTGCCATGATGGTCACAAAAACGTGTCCAAAAAAAAGTAGTACATTTAAAATAATGCTATATATTCGTATTGCTGAAAGCTACTGTTACTGCTTTGAGTGTCGTTCTTCCACTTCTTAACAATTTGCTACATCTGCCATTGGGACGCATATGAAAATGACATTGCAAACTGTTTCTCTTGTATGCACTGTGAAACGCCTAGCAGATCCTTAATAATGAGTACTTGAGGAGCTCTGTATGTACATTTGCTCATTTTTCTTTTCTAATGATGAATGCGAATTGATCAAAAATAAAGATAAATTAGGAAAATCCTTGCACACCTTGAATCTCAGTCCATTTTCTCCTTTTTTTGTCTCTGCCTTTCTAAAGGAGTTTGCTGAGTTCCTCCTTTTAACTTTACTGTTAGAGCACGACTTAGTTCCTTGCTGTGCCTTGAAACAAACAAAAATTGTGGTGAGCTGCCCGATGATGATTATTTTGTAAAAATGCATGTGCATCTGTCTTGCAGAAATGCTGCTCATGGATTCTCACTTATTCAGGTGGACAGTATGAAGGTCACCATGAAGGATATCTTGCAAAAGGCCTTAAAGAGGAGGAAGGGATCGCAGAGAGGCTCAGGTGGGTTATTTATTGTATTTTTTAGAGGATAGGGTGTTTTTCCATGAGGATATTTTATATCACTTTTTAACTCTTGTGAAAGATGCTCGTTTTTTTCAGTGGATATTGTGATTTTCAGCACCGTTCTGAAGCAGTTCTGTGCATAGTTTTATATTCTAGATACTGGCAAAAGGCAGACAGTGGAGGAACTGCATAATGTTTGCTGCAAAGCAGTATATCCATTACTGCAAATATTTCTTTATGATAACAAAGCCATTTGCATTTAAGTCTATCCAGTGGTAGCTTGAGGTGATGGGTAGAAGTACGGTAAGACCAGTCCTTGATAGAATATGACTTTTAATTTATGTAAGAAAATGATGCCTAATATGATTTTAAATAATTTAAAGGATTAGTTGTTACTTTTAGGGATAAAAAAAAAAATTACTTTCTGCAGTGTTGTCAAAATAGTACTGTAATAGTTAAGACATATCAACATTTAAAAAAAAGAAAATTTACAGTACTTGCATTTATATTTTACAGCAGTACTTTTTCAGGGTATAAATGCACATTCACATATATATTAGTACATATATTTCAGAAGCGTAAGGCTGAGAGATCTTTCCAGCAACAAGAAATAATTACTGTGAGAAATTGGACTGAGCCTTGTCACGCAACAAAGGAACTTTAATATAAACCTATCTATATACTAGGTAAAGATAAGGATCTTGTCTTTGTAAATGAATGAAACCTCCTTATATACCCTTAGTTTTAACTATGTGAAAAGAAAATAAACCGTGTTCTGTTTAGAAGTAGTAGTTCAGTGCAGTTTTTAAACGAGTGTATAATCTGTCATGGATTTAATTAGCTACCTTCAGATGAAAGCTGAAGTTTTAATAAAAGTTAGAAGAGATAACACAGTGAAGGACACGGATGAGCTGTCTCAAGGCCATATTCCAAGGGAACGATAAGAGCAGTAAAAAATGGCAGAGGAGAGCAATTGAATGAAGCAATGAAAATCTGATTCTCGTAAAAANCGCGAGATGCTGGTAGGGGTGGTTGTAGATGAGACCTGCTAGCGTCTGCGAGCAATTTGGCGGCTGGCCAGAAGTCATTGTTCACCCTCGGCTGTGGCGGCTCGGTCCAGATGTGCCAACTGCACGTTTCGGCTTTTGCCAGCTGACTGCGCCGTTTGATAACCAGCTCTCTGGATGCCCATCACTGGCCGCAGAGATAGAATTAAATGATGATGATCTTCCCACAAGTTGGGAGAGGAAACAATGCATATAAATCTTGATTTCATCTCAGCGTGAGAAGTCTTTATCCATCATCACTCATAATGAACAAGTCGTTAGCTGCGATGAATAGTGTTCTGTTTTTTTCAAACACCTCTTTTGTTCACTTTTTGGGTGACTTTTATTTATTTCCTGGGGTCAGATTTCTCTTCCCAGAAGGGAGATGTCTAGAGGATTCACTTAGCTCAGTCTTTAAAATACTTTCCTCCTTCACGTAACAGATGTTATTATTTGTCCATTTGAAATTTGCTTTTGCTTTTATTTTGTTACTTTTGTTCAGTAGTTTAGAAAAGGAATCGAACTGTCATTTATTTCTTCAGGTAATATATTAACTTCGGCTTTTTTAGCACTCATCCTCAGAAGCCTTTGTAGTAACAGGGTATAGAAGCATATATGTATCTTCTTTTTTTTTTTTTTGATTATTTAAGAAATCATTTAAATTTTCTTTTTATAAATTATGTGACTTTTCACCTCTTTGATATGTGACTATCATCCTTGCTGTGGATATAAATCACAGCAGAAGTCACAACTAAAAACCTTTGATCACTGCCATGTATATTTACTTTTGGACATATAATCTGATTTGTTGAAATAAACTGTGTTGCTTGCAGAATTCAGTTTAAGCTTGTGTGTAGATACATCCAGAATTAGGACCTGCAGTTGTAAGCTTTATGAATTGGAGCCACTGTTAGAAGAGTGATCGCTCTAGGGAAAGGTTTTTGCTTGAATTCCCATACTACTGAATTTCATAAAACAAATACTGTTTTTATTCTTAAAATGTTGGTGAGCTCTCATAATGCTTTGTTCACATTGCCATGTAATACTGCCACATGGGTGATGGGACTTCTTAGACTACGTATTTATGTATTAAGTTGGTAAATCATAAATTAAGCTTTTTTGTTAGAATTATCTTCCCTTATCCAAAACTTCCTTTATTCCCAATTACTTCTCTTATCCAAAACTGCGATTCATCAGTCAGCAGACTTCAGCAGACTTTTTTGGTTTTGTTGTTGTTGTTGTTGTTTTTGTCTTGCCTGTCATTTTTTAAAACAGCAGAAATTGCAGCTGTCTGCACAGAGGGATCCACTTGCTTGCACTGCCCTCTGGATCTGAAACAAGCCTTTTACTGTCCCCTTCTGCTGCTGTTAGCAGAACGGGATAAAAATGCTGCCTAGATGAAAGGAGAGTTAAACCTCAAGATGCCACCACAGTGGGCATGGATTGACTGAAGCAGGCATAGAAAAACGTTTTGTCATCATTCTTCATATAACACCACATTCCTCATTTTTGGAGTGAATATGCTTCTTACTTTCATTGAGAGATACGCAGATAAATGGAATTTAAGATCAGACTATTAGCAGAGTAAGGTCCTGTGCCTTTGTCGTTTAAGTCATTATTAAGCAGTGGATTAGGATGTCAGAGTTCTGAATAAAAGATGACATAATTTAGGAAAAGTATTTCTGCTCATTCTGCAACACTTTCTTCTAAGTTGATTGTTCTGATTTTTAAAAAGTACTAACCAAAAATAGATGTAACGTGTTTACTTAAAGCATTTGTAATAGTTTAATAAAACGGGAATGCATATGAACTTTTCTGCATTTTCAGTGTGCCTACAGATCAGTCTTCAAGGACAAATGAATTTATTATGTTTACAGCTTTGTTAGTTTCAAGTACTTGTATAAGGAATTGCTTTCTGACCTATTTTCACTACTGACTTATATAACATTTTTCAAACTTGTCCTACGTTTATACAAAAATGCAAACCTTGGTTGGCTGTTCTGGGTGAAGAAACTGAAGAATTGCTGTTGTATAGTCAGGAAGGGGACATTCTGGTATGAGAAGAGCTAAGATACTAGACTAGTTTTCTCTAGCTGTTTTATTCAGCTAGTAATCTGCAGTTTACAAGTAGGCTTTTCAAGCCACAGTTGAGTCACAAGTTCCTGAAAATCCCCAACCCTCAGTCACCTCTGTGACTCGATGGCCTTCTGAGCTTCTCAATTTTTGACTTTTGTTTAAAAATGCCATTACTGTCCTTGCAGCTACCAACCTTTGCTACCTTCTGGAGCATGAGACTGTTAATGACAGGGAAAGTTTCTTGACAAATGGCAGCACAGAGCCCAGGTTTGTGCACGTTTCATTTCAGAACATGCACTGGCATTCATGTAGCTGCAGTGTGGACTACATCTGTAAAAATAATATCAGTGTGTTTATTTAAAAATTCTATTTGTTGAGAAGACCAAAGCTGAATAAGACTTTCGACTGCAATCTAACTTGAAACCAAAGATAATTTGTTGCAGGAAGATGTAGGTCAATAGAAGTGGGCTACAACCTTTCTTTCATAGTAAATACAATGAAAGGAATTGGAAAAGCATTCTAATTGTCTAGCTCTATTTAGATATTATGTTAGATAAAGTTATTGCAAATGATTCACAGTATTTTATATTCTTTGCAGTTGTCCTTTCTTTGTGTCACAAGGCTTTGCATTGAAGGTATGAACTCTGATAATTTTTAAATAATAAATTTTGAGTAAATCAACAGGAAATGCAGGTGGTAAAATAATCTGTAGGTGTTATAGCTGAGAGAACCAGACTCCTTAGGTCCTTTCATAGAGGACATGGTTCTACTGGAGCAGTGTTGGGAGCCTCATGACCTGTCCCACAACCGACAGCAGTAGGGGGTTAATGGGAATACTGTATCATTTCTTGCCCCATGCCCAGATAACAAACTGGAAGAAGTGTATGTGAATGGCAGCAAGTTAGGGAAAAGTCTGTAACAAACAGTCAGTGCCACACGCTAGAGAAGATAAATCTGAAGAGGAAATTGTTGAGGTAGAAGTTTAATTAGTTGGAGTCAGGCTGGACAAAACAGGATAGGAACTGTCTATGCCGATATGCTGGTTTGCCTTCCTTTTCTATGGGCTGGTTTCATTGTCTTTAAAACTAACTGTTCTTTTTGCTTAGGAAAGAAGCAGCAAAAACAGGCATATAAGCTCTCTCTTATTGTAATGGATTCCCTTGTGTACATTCATAAAATAGAAAATGTAATTGATGTTTTCCTATGGTAATGAAAAATAACCAAGTAGAATACTTTATCATCAGTTTGTTTAACCTATTGCGTGCTCAGCAGCATGTATTGCAAATGCATATTGTACATGAGAGCTGGAAATAAAACACTGTTGGTTGTGGAATGAGCTCCAAGAGGAGATTGGTCTAATCCAGCAATGGGCCACCTTGAGGGAGGCTCAGCAGAATCTTTCATGCAAGGGAGCTTTCTCAAAATAGGCAGAATGGGAGAGGAGGAGAGTAAGATTTGGGTGACATCCTAACCACAGCAGTCCGCGGCAGTGAAGAGGGAAAAGCTGAAAGCTCCGTTCAGTTCTACAGCGACCTTGTGCATATCTCATTGACCTGGGCAGTGCTGAGATGCTATAATGGCTCTGTAGAGCACCCTAATATGTACAGGTAATTTAAGGATTGCTTTGTATAAACTTGATATGTCTAGAGCTCTTTGAAAATATTATTGAACATTGTGAGCACTCCAGCAGCTGAAGGTTTAAATATAAAGTCGGTCTGAAACACAGCAGATCTATGGAATCATATTCTTGAAATCATGAGCGTAAGAACTTCTCATTCTTCCTAAATTTATCAGTGAAAATGGCAGATATGGTGCTGTCTAGAATTTGGACAGATATAATAATGGAGCCTTGAAAAGCCTTTTTGGAAGGTGAGATTTGGGTGGTTTAGTACTCGGTATAATTCTACTCCTTAGAAATCATCGAGGGTCTTAATATTAACTTCAAAAAGGAGTAGACTTTAGGCATGCTTTTCAGATCCCACCCTCATGTTTTGCAGAGAAATCATGGAAGACATACAGATCATGTTGTGTAACTGTAGAATACCAGTATCAATGTAATGATTCGCTCTACTGCTAAACCATTTTTCTACACAATCAATCCGGTGTGTATTTCTACTGGTCTTTATTTTACCAATACTTACATGTTACCCAGTTAGTCAGTCAGGCTTACACTAGGAATTTAGCTTATGGTAGAGGTGCTTTTTAACTCCTGCTTTTTACAAAGGCTCTCAGTTAGACCAAGGAAAGCATAATTGTTCCAAGATGAAATGCAGAGACCCTTATGTTCAGCTAGCACAGCGCAGCTAAGGCTTGGTCTGACAGCATCCCACAATGTGCAGTAAGCAAGTAGATCGTGTCAGGCTTTTTATATCTGCACTAAAACCCACATTCAATATTTTCTATAAAGCATGTTTGCATGGCTAACAATTTTAAGAACATAAGAAAGATGATGACTTCATTCTTGATGCTTTGTGTATCTTGATGCCATGGTGATTCTCAGATTAAATATGTGCAGGAACTATATGTACACTTGAAAGTTATCTTCCCTGCCTTTCAGCTGTCTCATACCTTTTGCTCTTCTGCAGATATACTCTCTGGGATGCCAGTTGCCTTTTTCTCCAGAGCTAGACTGAATAGACTATAAATACTAATGTAAAATAAGTAAGAATTCAAAGAGAATATGTGTAGAGGCTTTGTTTTCAAACAAATTAAGCACTGATATCCGTTTACAACAACTGAATGTTCTTAGAAGGAAATGAGAGACAAAACTAAACAATGTAAAATGCTGAAACATTAGAATAATCCTGCCTGTTTCTGGTCCATGTCAGCCTCTCTTCATTTGAAATTTCTTGTGAACAGAGAAGCTTTGTCTGATTAATCTTGTCTGATTTTAAGTAGAAATTCTTTGCAGGATGAACATGCTACTGATTATTATTTAATAGCTCCTTCAAACTGTAAACATCCCTGAACCAGAAATGTTCAGTCCTTTTAAGAACAAAACGCTATACAAGTTTAATTGTTATAAACAGTATCTTCTGCCAACATTTCACAGACATGACCTGTATTTTCCGCAGGTTAGAGTGAGTTATTAACTTAGTATTCTGTTCAGTTTGGAGAAAGACTAGTGCTTTTTCTATAAATGAAAACAGCTGCTTTACAATAACATTCAAGTCCCTAACAGCTGTCAACTATTGCTTTTTGCATTCTTTAAAATGTGTAAAGTGACCGAAAATAGTCTAAAATAATCTTACTAATCTGGACAAGTGTATTATCTCACTGCCAAAGGAAGCTGAGTAATAAAGAGAAAAATTCAAGAAACAGGGCTAGAACATAGAAATAAAAGCCTCCATATTGTATTTTAGTCTCTACCACGGGAGTTATTTTAACTGGCCTTTGCAAGTATGGTCTGTTCCATCACCAGGTAACTCAGAGCTGTGGCGAGCAGCACAATCTATTACAAAGCTGTGTTTTGTAATGGTTTACTATTCCTGTATTTGAGATTTGTTCACACACAGCTGTTCAGTTATCCTTCAGAACTTTGGGGACAGGAGCTCAAAATAAGGAGCACTGATGCAAACATGAGGCTTATCTTTCATTCAGAGAGCAACGAGGGAAAAGAGATCTGAGGTTTTTTTGTTTGAAAATTCACTTTCTAACATCAGTTTCAGCACCACTTTTAATGTCAAGTTCCATGTTTCAAACATGCTTCTGAAACTGTTTATAAACACATTTTATTCAAAACTTACACAGGAGATAAGCAAAAGCTGTAATACAAAGACACTGTTTGTGTGGAAAAACCACTTATTGTCAAGTACCCTGCCAGGCCCAAGGGAAATCGCTAGGATGCAGTCAGACTGAAGCTTTTCGTTTAAACCTGTCCCACGATTTTCTTATTTCTGGAGTACCGCAGCAGTTACGTTTGTACGTTCCGGGTCTGGGTGCTGCGGAGCTGTACGCGACTTGCCTCGGCCCTGCAGGTGCTGAGGCAGAGCTGGCGCTGCCTGCGCCGGGGCAGGCAGCGGCCGGGGGCCGGGGTGGCTGCGGGGCGGGCGGCGGGTCTGTCTGCGCGTCTGTCTGCACGTCTGTCTGTGCGTCTGTCCGCACACATTTGCTCCCTCTGCGGAGCGGTCGTCTTCAGTTGTGAGGGCAAATACAGGTCTGTGGGGTCCAGGCTGCGTTAAAACCAGCGCCTGGGCCATTGCTGCATGCACGTTGTGGCTCTCCTAAAACCTCATCATAGACTTCGAACATAGAATCTGCCTTCTAGGATGTACACATCTCAATTTCAGTTTCTAAATTACTGAAAATTAGGTCTTTAAAGAAATGTAACGCTCCGACCTTTTAAAAATATCCCTAGTAGCCCCCAAAACAGAATATAACTCTTGTAAGTTCCAAAATAGACTAAACTTGCGTTCTTTTTTGTTGGTTGCCTTGAGATTACTGCTGGCATTAGTTATCTTTTGTTGTTGTTGTTCTCCATACAATGCTTTTCTTTCAGCAGAGGTCGGAGCCTCTCATGCCGAGCCACAGGGAGCTCCTGCCAGGGGCGGTGCCCTCGGAGGGGAGCAGAGCCCACCCGGGCCCCAGGGCTGGCGTCCCCGTCCCCCAGCACCCGAGGCGCGGGGGCGGCTGCTCTCCCTTCCCGGGCAGCGGCTGCGTGAGATGGGTGAACGGGAAAGCAGGAGAAAACCACGTACAGGGAAAGTGGTAGTTCTGAGCATCCTTCAGATGGTTCCTGTTCCCCCAGGATCACGGCGGGGGTGTCAGCTGTTAGAAAGCGCGGGAGAGGAGGAACCGTCTGTCTGGGGAATAGAGGACAAAAAGAAATGGCTGGAAAGATAGAGATATAGAGATATATAGATAATAGAAAGAAGGAGAATTAGCAAGATAAAAGAAACTGTGTAAAACCACAAGCCTGTGATTAAAGCATTTTTAAGAGATGAACCACGATTAGAATAAACTGTCACTTAAGTTTGATATTGTCATTGAATGATGATAACTGAGGAGCTTAAAATTAAAAGTAAATATGTTAGAGTAGGCGACACATATGTTTGCTCTGACTCTTGGAGATGGAAGCCCCAGCATCTGTGACAGTGAAAAGCCAATTAATTTGTATTTCCTTGTGCTTATATGCGTGCTTTTCTGCTTAATGGTGGTTTTGAGTTTCCTTGGCTTTCAGTGCTTTGTTTTGGATAATTATAGCATCCCTGCAGAGTTTGCTGCCCTCAGTTATGAATGGCTTTACCTGGAAATACTTCAGAAATCCTGTTTTTCCTCACATTATGCTGTTTACACTAGCAGGATATAAATCTAAAAACATCAATATTTGTGGATCCTTGGCCAGACTTTCTCCTGCTTGCTGCCCCCCTCTCACCAAAGAGGAAATGTATTAAAAAAAAAAAAAAAAAAAGGCTTAGGTTTAAACATATAGCCCCCAAATGTCACAGCTTTCTCCCAGTTGTGTCTGTCCCATTGCCAGGTGTGGTGAGGAGCTGGCTGGATTGCTTGCTTGTTATTTCTTTAGCAAAATTTCCGTTGGAATGGTGTTGTGTGGGGTGAGCACCTCTGCGCTGGAGAGGGTGTGACAGAGGCTGCTTAACAGTTTTTCCTTTTGCCTTTAAGCTCCATCTCTGTTTTGCAGCAATAATAATTTATTTCAGCGAGCCCTTTCTCACCAGCCCTCTGATGCTGCGCAGATGCTGACGTGACGGGAGACAGGGATGCTAGTGGACGTGGAACAGCTCACAGGGAATAAAGTTTGTGAATAGTTTGTCAGAATAGAAATAGCTCGTTAGTCCTATGCATTTGGGCTGATGGGATTCTGGACATCAGCCTGAATTGTTGAGGAGAGTTTTTCGTGTCTGGCCTCTGAAATGAAAGTGAAATATTGGACTGAGTCTACTTTAGAGCTGTTGGTATTGAAATCATACATTTATTGGTTCTTCTGGATTGGTAATAAAGCTGTAATTTATGTGACATTTTAAATTCTGCAGTTCAGTGTTTGGATGATAGAGGTTTTTTGTTTATTTTATCCACTCTGATGAAAGAAGATACTACTGTTACACCAGGTACGTTCATGGGACCATCTCCTTCCTGCTAGCTGTTTGTGAAGCTTGCAAAGCACCCACCTGGGTGGTTATATTACCCTTGTCGCAATACTATTAATTATACATCCGTAAACAGGGGAAAGTACCTTTCTCACTGTATAATTCAAGTCAGTAACGCACAGACCTTGTGCTGATGCACATCACAAACAGCCATCTGAGCCTGGATTACAGGGTGTTCATACTGGTGCCGTCCTTTAGGTAGCAGATTGTGGAGGGGACTTGTGGTACATTAGCTGTAATGTGTACTGCCCTGTCACTAACCCATTCAGATGATTACCCGGACATTGTCTCTTAAATTAGTGATTAAAAAAGAAATATATACATACATATGTATTAATATAAATATATATATATATGGATGTTGTGTTCTGGCCACTGGTACATTCCATTATAGATAAAACATGATGATTTTTTTCAGTTTTCAGCTTTATTTAGAGCTATGTTGCTAATGCAAAAAGAATAAGAGTCTGTAGTAGAAATTAAATAAAATACTTCTGTTAATATTCTGCAGACTAGTTTGCTGCTAGTCACGCTGCATGCTTTCTGTTCTACAAAAGAGCAATACATAAATGAAGTGTGTTTGTTTCTTTTTAAGGGGCTTTTGACTAAATTCTTTAATTTCACTGGCTGTCAAGGTAGTGTTAAGTAAAATGGGTTTGAACTGCTGTAGTTTTTGTGTACTGGACTAGATGTCAGAAACCTTTGCCATCACTGGAAATTCTGTCACTCTGGATTTACTATCTGTTTCCCACAGCTGAATTCTTAAGCAGTGTGATTTAACACCTTGGCTCTCCATCAGCCAGTCCTGGCATTTATTTGAATGCATTACACCACTGCTTTCCATAAACTATTTTACAATTGTTTCATATAAATGACTGTTTATTTCTACAAAAACCATCTGTATTTCTGCGGAGAGCAGCAGATAACTGTATGTAAAATTTGGTAATGTCACAACAGTGCAAGTTAAGAAAAAGCAGATTGGACTAAAAGAAAAAGTCTCATACTTGTGCATATTGTTAAAAGTTTGTTTTCACTATTTGAATATCTTTATTAACCAGTATTTGCATTTGTAATGATAAAATCTTTATTCCACTTCAGAGGTGTTGAGGGACTTTGGGGATTTTTAACAGATAAACAGATTTAAGATGTCCTCATAGCAGTAGGATCTGAGATGTAAACACTCTGGCTTTACAGCTATTTCCTCTCAAACTGTTTACATATTTTCTGTTGTTTTAGTGTCATTGCCAAGCGCACAATGAAATCCTTGCCCCTTCTGTCATGTTCTAAGAAAAATCCTACAGCAGGAGGCCTGAGACCTCTCTCTGTTCTCAGTTTCTTTGCTTTCTGCAATGTATTGATCCCTCTCCTTCAGTCCTCTTTTGTTTATAATCTTTGCCCCATCTAACAATCAAGGGTCAGTGTCTAGCATTGATGGGAAACCTGGTCTTCGCCTGTGCCTCTCGGGAACTGTGTTCCAGCGCAGACAAGGAGGGCAATGTGACGGCACGGTTTGCCAGCTCCCAACGAGCATCGAATGAGTGTTCAGACTGAGCTGTTTTAATTCTTCCTTGTGCCATCCATGGGCTGGCAGAGTGAAAGCTGGAGTCCAGCAGTCTTACACTTAGCACGATTGATACTTTTTGACAGACTATTTGAAATGATGGAAATACAAAAACTTCCTCTTTTTTATGACCTCCTAATAGCCATAGCATATTTCCAGCAATAATAAGAAAGTGGTAACAAAAAATAAACACAAATATAGTTTAAACTAAAAAGAAATCACGCTTTCAAAACCTGTAAATCGTGTATCCTTGTGAAAGAAGAAACTTAAAATAGGGAAGCACCGCAGACATCAACATTAAATGTTTATCAGATGTTTTGCCTACTTTCCTGTCTTACCTCTGTATGTGGACAGAGCCTGAAATATAGTTAACATTCACTTTTGCTTACTTACTGTCTGCCTGGCCTCTGCTGTCATGACTATTAGGCGATGACTGCCAAACTGTCATTAAATTTCTAATTTCTTGTGCTATTTTGGAATTACAAGTGTACGTGTGAGATAGCGCATGCCTGGAGGTGCTGCAGGGACGTTTATGGTCCCACGCCGACACGGGTCGGTGCCAGGTGCCCACCGCCCTTCCTGGTGCAAGGACGCTGTGAGGTTTGGGAAGGCTGTGAGCCTGCGGGAGAAGGGAGGGACGCTTCATCTGCTGCGAGCGTGTGGCGCTGAGTGTGACCCACAGTGGAGCGCCTAGGTCTGGTCTTAGAGACATGGTGATCCTCCAGCAGCACCGCATAAACTTCCAGGGTTGTTTTGGGTTACAGGCCAAAAACTAACGTCCTTAACACCACAGATGTTCGGGCAGCCTTATAGCTCCTGGCAGAGCACTGGCTGACTCACTGGGGACAGGTCTTCATCTGCTGTAAAACCAGACAAGCTTTGCTACCTCTGCTGAAGCCCAGCATCATGCTCCCCTCCCAGCTGCTCCAGCAGCAGCTCTTGTGTTCTGGAGGCTGCTCTGTACAAAAAAGCCAGACCTTTTTTTTTACAGAGGTGTCTGAGGAGCTCTGCCTATAGAGTAAGTTTTAAAACTACTCCACGATGGTAACAGATCACCATGACCAGACAGTAGTCACTGAGAGTCTGGGGAGAGCTGGGATATGGAAATGCTGCACTATTAAATATGATGTGTGATATATTGCTCCTATCAGCCTTTCTCTCAAGGGTTTGGATGGTGGCAAATACAACTCCCATTCTTTGAAAGAGTGCAAGGAGAGACCAGCATGCCTTGGCTTCCTTACTAAGCCAACTAAAATTTTAGCAAAGAACAGAATTAAAAGATAACATATGGACAAATGCAGTATACTGAGGAAAAAAATCAGCACAGCCTTTGTAGAGGAGGTTGTGCCTCACAAACATGTGAGCAGCCGTTGAGGAAGCCAGAGACCATCTGAATAAGGATGATGTGTTTTATATAGCATGCTTAGATTTCCAGAAAGATTTGACAAAGGCTCATAAAGCAATTAAGCTGTCACAGGATGAGAAGGAGGATCCTCACATGGATTAATAATTGATTAAAAGACAGGAAACAAAGAATAGGAATAATGGCTCTCCGTTATTAGTAACTAGGTTACTGGTGGAGTTCCAGTGGAACTGGTAGAACCTGCATTGTTCAGTTAATGTGCAGCATGGAAAAGGATGTGAATGCTGATGTGACAAAATGTGCTGTTGATACAAAAGAAGCAAGAATAGTGCAAATAAAAGCTGTCTGTGAAGTGCTGCAGAGGTATCTCACAATGCTGAGTGACAGGACAATAAAATGAGAGAGGGAATTCAGTGTCAATGAGTGCAAAATAATATACATGGTGAAAAGCAACCGTAACTCTACGTATACAATGATGGGCTCTAATTACCTTCCATCAGTCAAGAAAAGTATCTTGGAGTCGTCATGGATAGTTCTCTGAACACTTCAGCTCAGTCCTTAGGAGCAGTCAGAAAGACAAATTGAACATTAGAAATTAGGAAAGGAGTAGAGAACAAAACAGAAAGCATTATTATGCCAGTGCATAAATCATGATATGCCCACAAATTGTTATATTTTATCTCAAAAAGGATAATACAGAGCTAAAAAGATACAGAAATAGATGAGTGCAAAAATGGATCAGACATGTGAAATGAGGAGTAGATGCTAAGCAGAGAAGATCTTTTCTAGTTTGGAAAAGACATGACTGGGTACAAGAGGAGTCTATGAAGTGCCTGTGGTAGAGACAGTAAACTGGGAGGGTTTTATCACTGCTGTTCATAAAACAAGAACTACATGGCACCAAAAGCAGAGGGTAGGCAGTGATGTTTTGAGACAAAAGGGAATTCTTTTTCTCATGCAGTGCAATAAATTATGGGAGTCAATGTTATGGAAATCAGAAATTCAAAAGTGTTTTGAACAAATGCGTGGACGATAAAGGGAGCGGAAACAGTTGACAAAAGAACATAGCTGGAGCTGGGGCTTTTGTGAGAATTCAGGAGCTCATGAGAGCAAAGCAAAGATAAGGGCTAAGCAGGACATAGTGTGTTTTGTTGCAGAGACTAACACTGTAGAAATATAGGTTCTGTTTTAAACCATTTGGGGTTTTTGTTTATACTGGTCTGTTTAGTTAAGGTTATGTTTGACAACTCCAAAAACATAAATATCTAGGTAAGTCTTTCTATAATCCTCATTTTGTCCTATTAACTTGTTTGCAGATTGGGATGGCTTTTGTTCGATGTTTTCCTTTAAGCCTCCTTCTCTTTTTAAGTGGTAGTATTTGTTTATTGTGCAGATTCAACCCCTGACCGTGGTATTCTTCATTGCTATTGAAAGTTAATGGGGGAAAAATTGCATTCCAAACATTTGAACCTGTAGTAGCCATGGCTGAACTTAGTTGATCTCTGGTGATCGGTTCAATTTAGTTACGATTTTTAGCCATTAGGCTGGGGCTGAATGATGGTGATTTGGTTGAGGCCAAATGTCTGTAGAAAATTGGCTGTTTGATAAGAACCCTGTTATCAGAGGGGGATACTTTCTCATTTACATTTAGATGAGTATTGATTATTTATTTACTCAGAGAAGTGAGATTCGTTCCCAATCTTATCTCTCTCGTCTCTGCTTGTCAGCAGAAAGAGAGATAGAGCTCCTGACATCAGCCCAAGATAACAGCACTTTGTAGTGAAGATAAAAGTTGGAATGGGCCTTTTTCTGGTCTTGACTGAAAGGATAAGTTTTAAAAATTAGAACTGATGGGTCATGCTTTCAAAACCCCATTCTGAAGGCTTTGCAGCTTAAATGGCAACAGAATTGGTTTGTTGTTATGCGGATGGCCATTCGCCTTTTGTAAGAGAGCCGCTTAATTTGATTATGCTGTGTGATTCTTCCTGGGACACATTCCTGTTGTGCCATAGGAAAATAATGCTACGGATGTGGTATTGGGGTTTGTTTTGTTGTCTGTTTTTAATTCCTGGTAAGCCTTCCTCTGTTTTCAGGGGTATCTCGAAATAATAAAGCACGATAGGTATCTGTAAGCAGAAACCAGCCACTGATGGTGTGGGTGGCTGAGTGGGGCTTGCAGGGGGCAGGGGCACCGTGCCGAAGAACACTGCTGCAGCGCGGCGGGTGAGCGGCCTGCTGGGCCCGGACGTGCTGGGCTGGGCTGCGGACCTGGGGACGCTGTCTGATGGCTTCTCAGCAGCCGCTGGTCTGCTGGTATGTTAAAGTAAGTCTAGCAGAGGGAAATCGCTGTTGCTGGTAGTATCTGCAGTGCAGGGCTAGCGCGTGCTCCGCCATGCCGGCAGCGTGGCCCCACGCAGGAGAGGACCGAGGCGCCCGGGCTGCCCTGCGCCCGCCCGGGGCTGGGTGCCTCTGGGGCCCCGAGCGAGTCTCTGCTGGCTTTTGAACAAAGAATTTGCTTGAAGGGATAACCACTTTTCTCGCAGCATTTTGTGGCTCGTTGCAGACAGCTGTTGTGGTTCTTTCCTTCCTCTCTATATGCACAAACGTTTGTTTTTCCATGCCCTGCTTGCTTTAACCCAGCAACAGTTTCTCTCTCTCCAAGTATCTGTGACAAAATCACAGGACTAGAATAGGAGTTCGTATTCATCAGCTTTGTCTTCTGGATGTTCTGCCCTGGTAACCTCCAGGCTGACATACCCGCTCCTGGCTTGGCGTGGAGGGGCGCTGGCTGCAGCCCCAGCCTGGCGCGCTCGACACGCGGTGAGCTCGCGGCCATCCCGGTCCTGCTGCTGCAACGCAGCGCCGCGCTGCCGTCCGTCTGCTGTGCTCTGAGGCTTTTCCTACAACCCTGCGGAGCATTTGCATCAGGTTACAGAAACCCATAAAATCCAGCTTTGGCATTACAACCTGAAATTTTGTTGGAATTCCCAGAGCAATGTTCTGTTAGGAGACCATTAAATCACGTAATATTTCTACTACAATTACATCATTTGAACTTGTGAGAGAAGTCTGGTAGTAAAACTCCCTCGCAAAATCAGCCTGACGTTTTTCATCTGTTGTGAAGTACAGGTCATGTAAATGTGTGCAGACATTTAAAATACATTATTTAAGAGTAGGTACTTTCTTTTTTGTGAGTTTCATAGTATTTCCTGTTTTAAAGGAGTTACTCATACAGAAGGTTGCCTCAGTTTCTGGCCTGTATCTGTTTCATTGCTTTATTAACAGACAGCTAATACAATCTTGACACAAACTTTGTAAAACAATTTACCAAATGAGGAGCGATTTACCAAGCGAATGAATCAAAGTTGTATAAATAGAAATGGTTCGGTGTGGTAGGTGACAGTGTAAGACCTGGGCGTGCGTTTTAGGGCAGCGATTCTCTGGGCTCACCAGACACCTGTCCTGGGTGCCTCCACCGCAGGGCCTCTGCGAGGACGGGAGGAGGCTGCAGCGGGGCAGCGGAAGGGCGCGCAAGGCCGGCGGCCGCGCTGTGTGCAGGTGCGGCCTGCAGAGGCGTTAGTGTTTCCAAGGGGGGGTGATTTTGCTTCTTTATTTTAATTGTAAATGTTGTTGGGGTGGGGAAGTAGAAGTGGAATAACTAGAGTTTGGGAAGCGTAGGAGTGGGAGAGATGCCGTGATGAGGCAGGGAGCTGGGGCACGTGATGCCGTGCTGGCATGAGCAAATCCCCGACCCTGATGGTCGTGGCCTGAAGGCTCTGGCGAGAGCCAGCAGCTTGCCTGTAGCAGCAGCTGGAGCGGGGGGTTCACTGGTAGGTGCCAGGAACACAGCAGTTCAGATCAGCACCAGCAGTTCTGCTGGCTTTGCCATTTCTGGGTATCATTCAACATTTGGGTGTTTGGGAATTTGGGAAGGTGTGTTTTACAAACAGACAAAGCAAGCAGGTTTTGCTGTCATTGATTCTGTTATCCTCACAAGTTTTTAAACCTACACTAGTTTTTAGATACAAATTGACTTACTACTTTGATATTTGTTTCAATTCAATCTATTTTGCGTCTGCCTTACAAGCCAGGCCTCTGTTCTTCATTTTAAATTCTGAGTCACATTTCCAGTAGCTGTGAGAGGAGAAGCGATGGTGCTGTATATGTGTGCCTTGTTGTTGTTCGTGCATCTGTGAGCTGTGTCTGCTCTTTCTTGAGGTGCAGTGCATTCTGTAAATGCTTCGGCCAGCTGCCCGTGCAGGTGCTGGTTGCTCTGTGCACAGAGGGAGTAGCTGCGCCTTCTTCCAGGCCTGCGAAGAGCCTGTGTCTGCATCTGCTCCGAAAGTCACCGGCAACGAGGGGGCTCCATTTTACAGAGAAATGACACTGCTTCAGGAGCAGAACGTGCTTGGGCCGTGCGGCGAGCACTTCACACATCTTCTGAGGAGGCAAAATGGGAAGCTGTAATTGAAAGTCTGCTGTAGTAAATTTAAAATTAATTGCCTAACAAATTCCATTTCTTAGGCATGCCATTGGAGGCTAAAATACTTAATTTTCTTATATGTTTTAAATATTTCATCATATACTGTCATAATTCAAAGTCAGGAAAGCATTCAGAAATATTTGAAATACTAATAAGGAGGGAATAGATTTCGTTATTTCATTATTCCAGTTATTTTGTTATATTAAGACCTGTTTAAAGGTGTTCTGTATCACTTTAAGTTTTTTAGGGATCTGTTCAGCCTGGTAGGTCGAGTGTTTTTGACAGTGCCTTGGACCAAGGGGGGTCACTGGGGTCCCCTCCCGCCTGGTGGGGAGGAAGTGGATTCTGTTTCTCCAGCATCAGGAGCAACGTTTAAGGTTGTGCACGGCTCAGTCTGATTAAATTAACATTTTTCATTGGAAATTTGCCTCAGAAAATGAAAACTCTCTTTGGGTGTTAATAGCGGCATTCGTAAGGATTGGAGGCCGGGGTCGAGCTCTCGAGGGGGGCGCTCACGGCAGCTGCTCGGCTCCTCAGCCGCATTGCACGGAGTCCTGGAGGGCTCCACACCCCCCTTGCTGCGGCTGGGGCCCCCATAAGTCAGGAAGCCGGAGCAGTGCTCCCATCTGGCTCCCGAGGAGCCTCGTCTGAGGCGACCACGCAGCAGCGAGGCAGCTGAGGGCATGGTGTGTGTTCCGCCCGCAGGGCTGCAGCAAGGACAGAGCCTCTGCCCCAGCCCGGTGCCACCTTCGGATGTGGCTTCGTTCTGCCAGTTCTTTAAGTTCTGCCAGTAGTATCTTTCCTTCAGTGACTTAGTTTGAGAGGAAAGAAATTGACACCTGAATCTTGAAAAAGATCTATGGCTAAATTAAATGTATATGAAAATAGTTCATTTGAAGCAACAGCATTGTTATGTGTTCATGTTTGATTCAATTCTATGAAGTACACTTCATGTTCAGCAGCTATATTAACAGTACACAGGTCTCTAGAAAAAGATGAAATTCATCCATTGATGACTGTTCCTGCTCCTTGCAGCCATCCCTGCAGCCATGCTGGGCAGCACCAAATCCGCCTGGCACCTTCTCTCCAGGCAGCCTGGATCTGGTGCCGGTCACTGCCCGTGTGTAAGGAAATCCTTACCGTTCATCAGAAGTGCAGCCTTCGGAAAAATGCACTGTTGGCAAAGGTAGAAATAGCCAAATCGGGTACGCTGGCGCTGATATTCATGACAAAATGCAATTCATAAAGGAAGTTGCAGAAAAAGGGCTATTTAATTCCCGGATAATTTCACAGTGCTCTTTGCAGACACCTCTGAGGCCATGACAGCCCGACCTGCATAATGGGCTTTTCCTGGCCTTCACATTGTGTGTGTTTGGTTGAGCCCGTGCTAGAGAGACGGGCTTTCGTGCCAGGCTGGAAGAGCAGCACGCTTGGGCGCACCGAGCAGCTCCATAGTGGTCGCTGCGGACTGTTCGGTGTCGCGGCAGCCGTCTCTGCAGAGCTGCTCCTTCCTTGGGCAGGCAGTGGCTGGGGCAGCGATCACAGACGTGTTTCTGTATGTAGAGCTGCAGAGAGGTCAGAGCAGAGGGGAACAAACGCATCGTGCTTTTCGCATCAGGAAAAATGCCCAAATAACATCGCATAGATACACACCAAGGTCTGGGTAGGAATTTCTTACAACAGGCAATGCCCCTGTCCTGCAGCATGAGCAGGGTATTTAATATAGGATTATTAATTAATAATCCATGCTTATTTAGCACAGGAATAATACAAAAATGTTGGTCGGAATTTGGTTGGCAACATGGTGGGTAGCATTGCTGGAGAGCTGAAGACGTCTGGAATATTTTGTTTTCTTGCACACCATCCTCCACCTCTTCATGATAGGGCTCTTCCCTTTGGAAAAGAACTTTAAAACATAAGCACCTACCTGCCTTACTTCTAGGGTACGAGTAATCTCATATTAGTTGAACATGATAAGCCATCACTTTGTTAGAAAACAGATGATTTTACAAGTTACTTTATGTTTCAGGTCCTCAGTATCGCCTGGAGAAGCAGAGTGAACCTAATGTCCCAGTAGATTTAGACTGTACCTTGGAGAGCCAGAGCACTTTGGAATTCTGCCTTGTCCGAGAGAACAGTACGTTTGCCCTTTTCACTTTTGCTCTTGTAAATTGCTTAAACTCACATAAGTTATGTATTTTGGAATACAAGCTGTACTGTCTGGGCAAGTAAGTTTTGATGAGACTCTTTCCTGAGGCACTTCTCTGTTGTGCCAAAAGAATATTCCAGAGGGAAATGATGGATTTCATACCTTTTAGTAAATAGTCTGCATCCTGTTTATCACTTCATGATTAATCCTTTTCTATTAAACTCTGCTCTATAAAGTTATGACCAAGCCTGAAAAACACTGGAAATATGAAGCTTTTTCTGTTGCAGACACTACTTAGTGAATAAAGTAATTGTTCTGCAGTATATTTTGCCATGTCAATACTGCTGTAGGAGGCACTGATATTTTTTAATAGAATTTAAAGAAATTAACCATGAAGCTATAACTAGAGCAGTATGATGATTTTTTAAATGCTAGACAAATAGTCATCTCTCCAGCTACTCTGAAACATTTTTACTCTGTTACTATTTTAATGGTCCTAACATTATTTCCTGATTTATTTCTTTACAAGAAATTATATGAAACTTACAAAATGGACATTTAACAGACTTGTGTTTGTTCTCCATTGCATTTTGTTCCATCCTGCATTCTTTCCAACAGTCATGCTCTTAGTTTTGGTCTTTTTCATTGTATTTTAGCTGTCAAAATTTTGGTTGTAGTAATGAGGAAACTGGTAGCATTTATGCTCTCAGTTGAGACCATGCTCGGAGTATTTGCTGCAAACAATCATAGTAAGAGCCTGTTTCAAGAAGCATAAGATTTTTTCTATCTAGACCCTTTCATTTATACTTTTCTGCTATAGCATTTCATATTTTATTCTAGAAAGACAGCAGAGCGTCACTGAAGTACCTCCTAACTCCAGTGGCAAGCAATAGACTCTCCTCTCGTGTAAGGAATAGCAAGATTGAGACAGCTGCAACAAGCTCTGTAGTGGTACATCAGTGTTGGAGCTGAGATTAAGCGCTCATAGTTTTGGCTGCCATTCTGGGAAGCATCGAACTTGCTCCCAAAACATTCTTGGCACTCCTGCTTCATTTCTTCATAAAATGGTTCTAAGAAACTGCAGGAGAGAATGATGCAAAAGGTAGAAGAGGTGCATGCTGTGCATGAGGAAATGGAGCAATTTTAACCTCACTAATCCAGTCACACTCTTCCAAAGGCTAGAATTCCCTGACGTCTGCATCCCAGCTATTATTTTTGTATCAATTTTTAGTCTATGAAAAGATGCATACTAGTCATATTTTCCTAGGTTTTGCATATTTTGATTAAAAATAACATTTTTGTGTGCAGGCTCCATAACTAAAAGTAGATTTGTACACTGCATTTTTAACCTATTCTCATAATCTGTGGAAGAATCTCTGCTGTGACTTGTAGGCATTCATACTGATGCTCTTAGCTCTCCTGAGTTACTAGGTTCAGCTTACATCATTACTTTGATCATAAACCTGTTGTAAATTTGTAAGTAGTTTAGCAGGAGGCCTTCATTCTACTCTGCATCAGTCCCAAACCTGTAGCCCTGACAGGTGCAGGAGAACCTCAGAGTCCTGGTCTCAAAGTAAGCATCAGTCAAAATGTTGAGGGAACACTCTCACCTTTTGCTGAAGCCCTTGTGCAGCAACCACTTCTCTCTCCTTCCATGCTAGGCAGCACACACATGAAAGCAAGCTTCCGTGGAGAAGACAGAGCTTAGGAGAGGTGCAGGATAGATTCCTGAGGCTGTAGAGTCAAAAGTGCTCACAATTCCTGAGCTCTCCTGTCCCATGTTAAGCAAACTGTCAGAGCCCTTCCATGAGTGTGCCCTGGAGCCCCTGCTAGGACAGGGATTGCCATGTTGCTGGGCGTGCGTGGGGCTGGGCCCCGACAGCCTCCCCGGAGCTCCCTGCGCTGCTGCCGCAGCAGGCTGCTGCAGTCACCATCCTCCTCCTGATGCAGGCTCGTCACGCAGGTAGCGGCCTTTTGTCCCGTTTGTGAGTTTTATGTTTGTCTGAAAGTGAAGGCAAAACAGACACTTTGTACGGTTCAACAGCAAGTCACTATTTTAGATTGTTCAAGGCTGACAGTACTCTAGGCAAAATACTAAATGTTTACATGTACTCTATCTTCTCTGCCATGCTGTAACTGAGTGTTCTCTGAATTGACACCAGACTCCAATAAAGAATGCAGGAGAAGTCCTCTGCTTGTAGTTTCTCCCCAAAAATGAGGGTGAATTTAAAGGGATTTTCCATTGTCCCTGCTCAGGAATACACGTGAAACACCCATGCAGTGAACTCTGTAAACACATAGATATTCAAGGACAATACAGTATATAAGATCAGTCATAATTCATGCATTGTACATAGCCTGTTTTCCCCGGTACATACTGGGAAATTAGATTTTGCAGTGCCTAAGGAGCTATCTTTTGGCATGGCATTAAATAGAAATAATGACAATTTTGTGCTATTAATGAAATAACTTGAAAATTATAACATCAAAATGAAATACTAATTTTGTGCATTTTGTTTTTATTTAAAGTATTTTTAGCTTAAATGTGCCACGTAGGAAAAAAACTGTTATAATAGCTATTATTTTTTAAAGTACTCTTCATAGTCTCATATCCATTCATAAATATATATAAATATATATGATGCCAAACATCTGCTAGTAAAATAGCTGCCAGTTTCCTTTGGGCAAATAGCAAGTTTATATTTCAAGGTATTAAATCAAACAGAAAACTTTCCATTATTAAAAATACATATGGAGAAGTCCCCTACCTATCCAACTTTTACTAATAGCATTCAAACTAATAAACCGTTTCCAATATTTAGAACTATTTAACTTGCACTAAGATTTATCTTTAAACTAAAAGCTTGCACTTTGTAATGTGAAATGCTTTTATGTGTAGTAGCAAAGTATTCATGGCTAATTTAGTTTTATTCTCACCATCTTACTTCTGGAAAGTTCCTCTTTCTCATTTTATCATTAGATAGTAATTAGTATTCAAGGGAAATTGGTCTTAATATATTAAAATTGGTTTAGTGCCTTTAGACCTGTACCAAAGCCAATGTCTTATTGGAAAATGTAATTGGGGACTCTGTGTATGTAATTAATTGTATTACAATTAAGAACTTTCATTAAGCAATATACTAGTACGTTAAAGTAATAAGGGGACATTTCTGCAATGCAGTTAATTTTACATTTTGTTGTTTTATCAAGGAAGTACAGGTTCTCTTGCTGTCGAATATGATTTTCTTAAATATTTTAAGAAACTATACTACATGCAGCATTTCTATATTGTGATATTACTAATATGTCATTTTTATATATCCCCTTCTGCTTACAAGAGTCCCTTTTGGATAAGACTCCTTGTTTCAGCTTTCTAACTTGTTATTTTCAGGCTTTTGCTTCTGGTCACTGTTGTGTTGTTACTGCTCATCTCTTTCAACATTGGAAAATCATGATTTTCTGTTAGGAGAGCTGACTGAGTTACAGATATAACTCTGTATTGCACAGTAGTTCAAGTATATGAACAAAAATAAAACCTCTACACTGAACCTGGTTTAAAAAGAAAAGAAAAAAAAAAAAAAAAAAACAGGTCTGCTGTTTCCAGAGAGGGAAATATGTGAATTTTCTGAATGACTGTCAAATGTAGAGACTGCTAACTAGTTCCATGACTGTGACTTCTAAAACACCACAGTGGCCATCTTAAAGTGTACAATTATATAGTCCTTGACCCCATTTTTGCTCTTTATTCAATTTTTGTGGGCAGAAAGCACCACTCATCCTTTCTTAAAGTAGGAGGCTGTGGTTTGACTTGTTGTTTGACTGTGCTACACAAGCAGTCTGAGCAGAGATGGAGAACAATCCAGCTCTGGCTGGGAAGTCCTGTTCCTCCTCTGGATGGAGATGAGAGAGCTGATATGAATGGATAAACAAAAAAGACATGCCGTCTATGCAGCTATATATGCTTCTGTATAGGATGTCCTTCTGTCCAGCACCATGAGTCCTCACAGTGTAACTTCATTTTTAGGGATTTCAGAACATAATTTTTGTGAGAATAACATCAGCCATGCAGTGTCTACAGTTCTGTCCAGGAGATGGAGTCTGCAAATACAGACCTGTGCTCTCAACTGAACCAGACCTTACTTAATATTACCCAACCTTGCACTTAAAATTCAGCAGCATGGGACGACCTGCACTGTGTGTGTACAGCCCCAGGCACGGCAGGACACTGATCAGCCAGGGTGCTGGTAGGTGCTGCTGAGTACAAACAATTGTAATGAATACAGCTCATAAAAGGTGGTGGGAGGTTGGTCTTGGAAGGTGTCCCGGTAGTGCCCGGTGTAGCGCTGAAGCCTCGGTGTTGGTGCAGGGTGAGCTGGCAGCAGGCACCGGCTGCGCTGACCTGCAGGCAGCTCCTGTGCCCGCCGGAGCTTCGACCTCCTTCTGGCTTCGGGCACGTGCTCCGAAGGCAGGGTGGATGTATCAGGAGGCTGGAAAAAATCATGGAACTTCTTGTTTAGCTCTCATGTGTTGCTCTGTCCCTGGCTTGGAGACTGGGGGCGGAACCACATGCTTCCTCTCAGCTGCTCTTTCCCTGCTCCGTTCATGGATTTTTCTACCCTACTTCTCCAGTAATTAAACCCCTGTGATGGGCTAAGAGAAATGACTGCCTCATAGCTGTGCTTTGCACTTCAGGCAGGTTCTTATTTCATGCCTTGTCTGTCCCACACACAATTTCGGCTTTTTTCACTTTTTCTTTCATAAAGTAAATCTTATTTAATTAGGTAGACTATTAACAAAAATGCAGAGGTCACTGCAAACTGAATCTCCATGTCCTCTGCAAGCCATTATACGAAGGAATTTGTTTTTGGAACAGGAATCCATTCCACCCAGGACAGAGCGGTCCCTCTGCCTTCAGAGCCAAATTGCTGGGTGGGCTCTTGGGCTAAATAATAGACCTGGAGCATCCACTTTACTTGATTGTCTTCCCAAGCAGAAGCTTTTACGACAGTGTGATCTCCATTACAAATACCCTGACAGGCCTGTAAATATTTGACAGGTTTATTCACAGCTGCTTGCATGTGGAAAATATTTTTACGATTTTTCCCCCAATCAGCTGGTGGAGATGGCTCTTTTCTCCTTGCTGAATTCCGGCAGTCTCGCAGACATCCTCGCAGAGCTGCGGGGTGAGAGCAATATGCCAAGCTCTGCAGTCAGGTTTTTCCCTGCAGGGCATTTCTCTCTGTTGTTACTGATATTACTGCTATTATCCAATGCACCCTCAGGGGTCTGAGTGTCTTGCCATCTTTAGACAGATGATCTGTTTTGATGGTGGAGTTGCTGGCTGCTCTCCCAAGAGCAGCAACTGTAGAAATTCTGTAAACCTGAATCCATTCACAAAGCTTCATAAAACAAAATCAGCAGAGGTTATGTGATATGCAGAGGATCTGAAATGCTTCCAGTGCAAAATCCCACTATTCAGCTAGCTTCAGCTGCAGCAGTTAATACTCCTACAGTTTTACACACTGCCAAGGTGTTCACGTTTTTAGTTGCAGTGACAGTTTTTTCCCCTGGATATGATCTGGCAGGCTGCTAATTTTCTTTCTAATACTTCTAATTTGGGTGTATGCAATCGGAGAAGACTCAGCTTCAGAAAAGCCACATAAAGCAGACATTTAGCCTATCCACTTCGGCAGTAATTAAATGCAGGCAGGGAGGTATGGGATAGTTCAAGGCAGGCAGGGAAGCTGGGAACACAAAGGCAGTAGTATCTGGCAGAGGTTTCTTGTGCGTCTGTGTCTTTATGAAGAGTTTTAAGAACATTTCACAGGAGATGCAGGGATGAGGTTAATATGTTCTTTCTGTTATTTCTGAATTTCTGATTGCTACTGATTTAGTGCGTCTGTTGGTGCTAAAGCTTCTTCATGTATAGCACTGTACTTGAAAAACAATGGCATAAAGTACTGTCCGTTGTGAGAGAGGTGTCTCTACATCCGCCATTAAAACACAGCTGTGCTTTGGGAGATGACGGCAGGTAGTGCACAGTGCGCCCCAGTGTTGGAGATGGCTCGGGAAAGGAGGCACCTTTAATTAATTACCTCCCTGTACTCGGCTGGGAGCAAGACGGAGTGAGCGGGCTCTCCGGGGTTCCTCCCCTACAGCCCTGCTGGCAGTGATCCCGCTGCGCTATTTGGGTTCACAGCTTCTGGTCCCTTGTCACCTTGTCCCCGCGTGTCCCCGGTTCGTGATTCCCCTGGGGGTGCGGAGGTGCCCAGGCGGGGCGGCCTCGAGCTGTGCCGTGCCTCCGCGTGGTCCCGCGGCTCCGCGGCTCCCCCCTCAGCACCGCGTGCTGCTGTGGGCGGCGGGAGGCAGCGACGGGGCAGGCGGCCTCCTCCGAGCTGGCGCCTCGCTCGCCTTGGCCCATCGGAGACACCCCCCTTCGCTCCCATCGCGAGCTGGTTTGCTTTCGACTGCAGGGCAGCCTGTGCCATTGCCATCCGCCTGCCTTGCTGTCAGGCACCGCCATGCCACCGTGTTTCAAGATGCTTTTAAGTGCACCAAAAAGTTTGACATATCTCAGTGTATCTTTGAAGTACTGCAGCATGAGAGTTTGACATGATACATTATGATAATCCATAGTATAGAGACATTAACACAGGGGTCTTTGACAAAATACATTGTAATGTCTCTGAAGGAGCCATTACAATTTATCTTGTCATTCTGGAGCATAGAGTGGTTGCAATGTTAAGATGGCTCTGCATAAATTCACATGTAGACTGTTTCATTTGATTTTTGGAATTTTTTCAAGTCGAATGGCACAGCCCAGTTTGTAGCTTAACCCTTCTCTGCCCCCCCTTCCCCAAAGATGCATTCCCATCCGTGTTTCAGGAGCTGTGCTACGAGCAGTGAGGAGCATGCATCAATCTCATCTGCTCTCCTGTGGGTAGGATGGAAAGCTTATGTGACTAATGTCTATGAAATGTGAATCTTCTACTGTGTGCTTTCAACATGTATTTTGACTCATTTAACAGCAAATGCTAACCTTACTTTAATGCAGACATGAATGATATTTATCATAAGCAGTGACATTTGTTACTGAATTAACAAATAGAAAAAGGAACACTCTCGGCAAGCTGGGAAAATGCTCAGTGCTTGGGTGGTTTTTTTCTTCTCTCTCCTACGTTTGTCCTGCTTACGGCCACTACCTTGACAGTTTCCCTTGCTGAAACAAATGGCATGTAGTTCTGAAACTCTAAATTACCCTGTTAAAAGGGAGCCTGCTTCTGAATCAACAGTGGGGATTTGACTCAAGTGCCAGGGTTTTCCTCCCCTGGAAGCTGCTGCCTTTCCTAGCAAACGGTCCCCTTGTTGTCAGGGCCCAAACATGGAAACTCGCCGTAGCTTTGCTGTGAGCCGAAATCCCCCAGCAGGGCATGAGTGTGCATCGCCAGAGTGAAGGGTCAGTGGGGGAAGCATTAGTGCTGAGGCTGCTCTGACTGCCTGTCTTCAACAAGTTCTTAGCCTGCTGTGCTGCAGCTTTAAGACGTGTACTAAAATGCCATCATCTCATCTTCCCATTATTAAAATTTCAGCAAAATATAAAGTTTTCATTAATCTTCTGCAGCAAATTTAGTACTCTGAACTGGCAGTTGATTCAGCTTTTAGGACTACATTAGCTGCGATATTAAACAAAACGTGTCATTCTTCAGTATCTTCTCTAAGAAGCTAAATCAGTTTTCAAACATATTTATACCACTTTATCTAACAGCATCGGAATGATCATTTAGAGCTGAGATGCTTTATTAGCAGCTGGCATAGAAATTACTTTTTGCAAAATTATATATCACATTATAGTAATGTCTAAATTGGTGTTAATCCAACGTCATAAAACGTAAAAAATCTTTGAAGTGTGTTATATTTTTTCAGTAATTGGTATTTTGGCTTAATGAGATGTTACCTTTTATAAAACCAGTACCTGCAGTAGTAATGAGAATACTAATCAGTAAATAAAGCGCAGCTTCTGTACCACGGGCCTGAGATGAGTGGCAGAGGCAGTGCCAGCAATGCAGTAGAATGCCCGTGTTGTACCCGTGTCAGGGGATGTGCTGAAATACAAGGAAATCGTACAAGCGCGTGCATCGAAGGCAGCGCCTGAAAATTGTGCCGTGGCCAGGGACAGCGAGTGTGCCGGACGGTGGGGCCGGTGCCACGGGGCTGGTACCGCGGGGCCAGTGGTAGGCACTCCTTCCCCAGGCTTCGTGCTGGGGGACCGGGCAACGAGCCACGAGCCAGGCAGTGGGGCATCTCATGCCCCGTGAGAATCTGGCATCAGGATGTTGCATTGCTCTTCATGTGGGACGTGAATTTGTGCTGCAACGTCTGTAATGAGTTAGTGATTTTATCTTTGGATGGAGAATGAGAATTTCCTCCTCCCACAGACACAGGCCCTGAGCATTTTCTTCTTTCTAAACAAATCAGCAAGTCCTCACAGTTTAAATCTTACTGCAGGTGCACACATACAGCCATATGCTGGCTGAATCGTACACCGTATTTTAAATCTCTTGTTCATTATTGTTGGCTTGTTTTGCAGGTTCAAGAGGAGAAGAGATCTCGGAGGAGGACCCTCAGATCGATATAGCTACAGTTCAGGATATGCTCAGTAGCCACCATTACAAGTCCTTCAAAGTCAGCATGATCCATAGGCTTCGATTCACCACTGATGTTCAGTTAGGTAAATCAATCCATACTAAAGCGCTTAGGAAAATGGAGTGGTTCAAACCTTTGGCCATCTCTAATAGCTAACTGTCTATCTCAGACGTTTTTAAAGCAGTCATTATTATGTTCGTCTATTTTATCATGGAGCACATCACTTGAAAGTGTTGCTAGCATTTCAGCAGTTAAAAAAAATTGCTTTTAGTTGAAAATACTTCAGTATTTTTATTATCCACCATCAGCTAGCACATGTTTCTTCTGAAAGAAGGCCATTACTTAATGACCCCATCTCTTTTTTTTTAATCTAGGATTCCTAATGGAAAGCTTCTTGCCAACTGTTTTGTTATTTTTAAATGAGGCTATGCAAAATTAGGAACAATGATGTTTTTTCTTTTCTGAGACTGAAAGATTTTAACAACCAAGTAGAAATTTGAGGTGAAACAAAATACAACTAGCATTCTCTAAAGGTTTTATATTGTCCTTATTAGCTTTCTGAATGCTTTTGAAAAGCTGAAGGCCAAGGGATGACAGAATCTTGAATTATAAAAGCCCCATTACTGTTTTAAAATGATTGAATGGCTTTTTATCTTTGTGTTTAAATTGTGAAAATTTGATTAATGATGCATTGGTAGGTGACCTGTGACACTCCTGCAAATACCTTCCATAAAGAAATGATTCAGCAGTAAAATATTAAGTGCTGTAATGTTTACAAAATACATTTAGTCTTGAGAATTCAGAAGAATTGTTAAATTTAAGCTATAGCATTCTCTGTACTGTTGTCTTCACAGTCTCTTCATTCTTCCATCCTTAAGCAGATATAAAATTATATGTCTCTAAAAATTTGTACCTAAGAGGCTTTCTTGGTTTATTTTGAACTGTCTTGTTAAGGAAGGATTTATATGCTGGTGTTGAAGCAGGACAGCACTGGGCATGTTTTCTGCTTCTGAGCAAAATATCTGGGTGTGATAGTTTGCTTCCAGTGAAGTTTGACTCACTGTATCTGGAATCTGTCAGAAATGAGAGCTTGAAAAGGTCATGACAGATCACTAAAGATAAATGGTTAAGGGAGAATAGCTGTTAAATGAAACAAATGGCTTAACTTGTTTAGTAGTGAAGGAGCTGACCCTGTCCAGTAGTGTAAGGACCATAAAATTTCCCTTTTATAACACTCTGTGAACATGTATATTTTTGATGACAGTACACTGACAAAGGGATTTTTATATTCTAATTATTGTTTAAAAATCAAAGAAACCCCAGTGAGGTATTCAAAGTTTGGGCAAATAAATAAAGTCAGAGTAACTGTATATTGCTGTTTTTTCTCCTGAATGTTTTTAAGATATTAAAGGAGCAATGCTGGTAAAATAAACACTGAGGTGCTATTGGCAGTAGTGCTGCTGAGTGTTAATGTGTTAATCTTGTGCAAGTGACAGACTGCTCCATGCAATCTGAAATTAAAAAAAAAAAAAAAAGCTTAATTTTTTTTTAGTCTCTGATCAGTAACTATGGTTTTGGAGATACTCTGTGTTCTTTTAGTGATGGTCAGTTACAAAGACTTTTCCCTGTAGCATTTTTACGCGTCATTAGTTTTATGTAGCAGCCACAGCAAAGCAACAGGTTTTTTTTAGAGAATCTGAGATCATTGCATTGCCCCCTTATTGACATTATCGATGATTTGGTAGCAGCACAGGAATGTATCGGCTGTCTGGCTAGCTGAAAACTGTTTGGTGGTTGCAGTGAAAATATCCATGTGGTTCTGGGGGAGAGTCCCAGTTTCGTAGGCTGAACACAGAAGGGTGTTTAAGTGCATGCGAATATTTATTTTATTTGAATAGGTTCTGTACTGGATTTTATTTCACTTGCATGGAACAGGTAGCAATAATATGAGCTATGATTGTGAATTGGTGTTTGCATAGTGGTACTTTTTGAAACGTTTTTAGCTGTTTGAGGACTGATCATTGAATTTGAGGCAAGATTTATTATATTTTTATATTATATTATATTTTACTATTATATTTTATTATATTTTTATATTTATTATATTTTTATATTATATTATATTATATTATATTATTATTTATATTGGAATAAGCTCAGTCATCTGTACATTATGCATAGTTCTTGGTAGAAAACAGATAAGTAAATGACGGGGGGGTGACCACCTTTTGACTGATGTTTTTATTACAGCTGAAAGCTTTAGCCATGGCGGTTTAAGGTCTAGGTTTTTATGGTTTAGCTAATATTACAGTATAATGCACGTATAGCAGTATTCCCAACATTTTTACAAAGGCTCAGGCATGTTGTGAAGGCACAAGACATATTTGCTTTTGTATCACATTAGCAAAACTAAAAGAAGCATATTGTCTTGGAAAACTGCTGCCAGAAAGTATTTCAGAAGGGGCAGGGGACAGTTGCAGACCCCAACGAGGGAAGCAAGAACAGAACAGTGTTAATGGACTACTACATTCATGACATTTCTTTTGCTAAAATGAATGAATTAAAAAAAATAGTAGAGGAAGCATTTTTACTTGTTTTCTGAGTATGACTAATTTGTGCTGTGATACAGCGACTGTAAAAGCCACATATATAATACTGTTTTGATTTTAGGTTTCAACACGTACAGATTGTGAGAACAATAACACAAAAAAGACGACATTCTTTGTCAATGTGCTCTTTGGATATCTGTGAGCTTAAGCCAGTGATGTCGAGATACAGAAATAATGGATGAAGTATACAGCAACAATTTGCAGATAAAAATAATAGAAGTTAAAGTGTATTTTACATGATAAAAAAAAGATGAAAGAGGAGGAAGTCTGTTACATCTGAGATGGTTACAAAATCCATGCTTGGTGAAGTAGCCTCTGCTGAAAAGATTGATGCAATGGGGAGTGACCTTGGCTTGGAGCAGGAGCTGGTGATGTATGTATGAGCATCTCTCTGCTAAATGGACCCAGATTTGTAGCACTAATATACATGGAAGCCCAGAACCAAACTCAGGATGGCAATAAATCAACAGCCACTTTGGGTGTCATTTCTGGTTTATATTCCACTATTGTTCTATCACTTTAATTCATGTCACTATCATCTGTTCATCTGGAACAGTTTTATATAATTTTCCAGTGGAGTTACCTGACAAATCCTATCAAATTAACAAGGTACATTAACAATATTGACTGACTGTGAATTCTGAAGTTGCAGGACCATACAGTGAAAATTTTTTAAGGATATTTTCAAGCATGACTTTTTTTTTTTTTTAAAGAAAGGGGTGGGGAAAAAACCTCATGCACAAAGAATTTGCACATTTATTTTTAGAACTTGCTTTGACTTTTTTTTCGGTGAGAAAATAAGAACTTAAATCATCAATGTCACGTATTTTCCTTAAACTACAGAAAATGCCATTTTGAATAATTAACTATTACAGTGAAATAACAAAGCTGATTTTAAATAATCTGTCCAAAACTAAATTGCAAAACAAAATGGGCTCCAGATACAGCATCAGCCTGCTCACATTACCTAGTTCTAACAGTCCTTGTATTAATTGGACTCTTGATACAATGCTTAATTGAAATGTGATATCTTTGATGTGGCGTATGTTTAATGACAAAGTGCATTCTTGGATTAATAGAAGGGGGGAGGGAGTTGGTGGCATTATTATCACCTGTCTTAACAGCCAGGGTTAAAATGAAGGTTACCTTGTATTTAGTGGAAAGGACTGCAGCAAGAAGGCTGCTGTAAGCATATGTTTCTTGCTATCTGTGTGCTTTGATTTCAGTTGCATAAAATACTCACAAACGTGGTTTGCAAATTCTGCAGAAGTGACCAGGCTTTAAGAAACATTGACTTAATTTTGGAGGGCTTGAGAAAGTTGTCTTGAGTGTGGCATCTGATGTTTATTTTGTCACAGCTCTTAAAGGAGCTGATGATAAAACTTTTAAGTTTTCTTATGCTTCAGACAAGCCAAGCATAACGTATTGAAAAGAATCATAGCCAAAAGCCTCAAGAGGGAAAGGTTCTCCCTGCCATTTTTCCAAAGATGCAGGAGTTCAATTAAATTTAAATACTTTTTTTCCTCTGCTACTTCCTTTCTGACGCTGTATCATGAGCTTCACCTGTAAGTCATGACTTCAAAAATGTACACACCACACATCCCAGTGTAAAAAGCAGACTGAGAGAAGTTTGTTCAGTCATGTCAACAGACACTAACAATGAGCTTCTGTTCACCAGCGCAGCATAGCAGGACATTTGCTTTGTAATACTGCGATGAAAACTGCTGTAAATTGCAGTGAGCATCTCGGGGCAGGTTCCAGCACACTGTTAACTTTCAGCCTGCTCCTGCAGCATCCCGCTGGAAAAACGCTCCTTTCAAGAGCTTGAGAGAGACATGCGGAGGGATAATAGCGTAGGAATTTCCTACACTCGCTCACAAAAGGTCTGCTGAAGGATTCTGCGCGTGGAAGCATGCCGCCTATCCAGGTCAGCCTACGCGCAGCAGGAGCGAAGCCTGAGCCATCTGGGGAAGCCCGTGTTCAGAGACGGGGCCCGGTGCCCGTGCCAGGAGCTACTCAGATCCTCAGCTTGCTTTCAAAGCAGCCTAATTAGAGCTGGCTTTAAGATGCCAGCAGTGTAAAAATGCACAGGATCTCTGAGACTGGGCACCTTTGTTTATGAGTATCTGGTTAACACAAAGAGCATTTCTGTAATACTACAAATGTGTGTTGTCCTCTCACATAGAATTTATAGTACAGCAGGTAGAGTAGTGACGTTGTGTGATAGTGTCTCCTCCATATAATAGTGATGACGGAAAAAGTAGCAGTGTCTTTATATAAATCTTGCAGTTCAGGCTTCCAGAAGAGCTCTGTATGCGTTGAGAAGAATTTTTTCTGGGATGTTTTTTTCTCATTGGTATGCTTATTTCCCAGCAAGGCAGGAGAATAAAATGCAGATTATCAATGCAATTTGATAATCATTTGCTTTTGGTTTCAAAAGCTCCTGTGCTTTCAAAAAGCCCAAAAGGGCAATATACTTTCATCCCATTTAAGATTTATAAAGTGTGTCAAATGGCTGATATGAAATCACTTAAACAGATCACTATTGTGGCTCTCTATTCTTTCTCATGTCAGGTATTTCTGGAGACAAGGTAGAGATAGACCCTGTTACTAATCAGAAGGCCAGCACTAAGTTTTGGATTAAGCAGAAACCCATTTCAATCGATTCTGAACTCCTCTGTGCCTGTGACCTTGCGGAAGAAAAAAGCCCAAGTGAGTAGTCCTTTTTATTTATGTTCTCTCTTCTCTCCCTCTCTGTATGTGCTAGATGCCCAAAGAATTATTGCTACCATGTCCTTTCCTTTTATAGGTGTATTTTATTCATTATAGGATGTTTTTAATCTGACTTGATTCTGTTGTAGAGAACATAACATAAACAGATACACATTTTATGAGTGTCCTTTAAATGCTGTTTGCAGCTAATGGCATCATTAAGAGTGTTTCTTGCCCACTGTCAGTAGCTGCTAATAGTGTCATACCAAGGAAAGGCTGGTTTTGCCTAGCTGGTGTCTAGCCCCATAGCTCGGAAGTCAAATATATGTTTCCACATAATGGCATTTTTTTTTAATTTCTTAATATCTGGAAAGGTTTTAAACAATTTCTTAGACACAAATGAGGATCTCAGACATATAGTAAGTATCAGCGCAGTCTAAATTTGCTTCAGTCATGGCTGCAGGATCAGCAGAGTTATGACATGCCACTCTGAGGGTTTTCTTTCAGGAAAACATTGGCCATGCCTGGGCAGCAGTGATAGCTAAACCAGCTGGAGGATGTGTTGGACGTCCCACTTCAACCACTCACCAAAAAAAAGGGGGGCAAAGTTTGCCACTTTCAGAGTGCGACTGAAAAAGCTCAGTGCTTTTGCTTATTATATCAGTGGAGTAATGAGAGTCTGTATTTGTAAAATTTGTTTTAAAAAGCACCAGATAGGCCTGAGGGGAATTGGGCAATGTCTCCCAGTAGTGTCAAAACGTAACTATCTACTGTCAAAAAGTAACTGCGGTTCAAAAGCTCAGATGGATTTTATTACACTTGTGCTTTTGCAGGGTAGAGATGCTAAATATTAAGTACTTATCTGCAAGGTGACAGAGAGGGAGAATTATGTGATACATATTTACAGAGGTAATGATCTGTTGAATTCTTTTGGAAGAGTAAATTTATGGCTGCCACAGATTTTATCAGCAATTATTGAACTATATCCTTCTCCCCTTCATTACCCCTTCCTACTTCCATGCTCTTAGTCCAGTCACTGTCTTCCTTTTCTGTCTCTCCAGCAAGTTTTTATGGTCCTTGGGAAAGCATGACCCTGGGGAGAGACATCCCTAGTGACCAGACAGTCCAAACGTGTAACATGTCTTACAGAGCTCCAAGAGAAGGCATCTAGCACATCTCTATAACAGATAATTGACAGTCAGCAAAGGCCACGGCAGAATCTGTGGTGCTTTTAAATACCTGACTGCTTGATTTTCAACTGCACCTCAGACCAGTTTTTGTTATTAAACGTGTAGTTTTGCATTTGTAAATACATTAACACCTCTGGATTTGTAGCCACATTTCATTTCAAATGCAAATACTTGTGGTAAAATTGTGCCAACAAAATGGGGCTGTATCTGAAAATCCAGCCTTGAAAGTCAAGGTTTCCAGCTCACGCTCCTGTTAACACACTCATCTGAGACCTTCAAGCTGTCCTTGAACATCTCCAGTACTGTGTCCTGGAGAGGATTGTCAGCCCCAGGGGCAGCCCCTGCTCCTCTAGGAAATGACACTTGTACCCAAATACAGCAACTACCAACCCAGGGAGAAATAAGGGACAGAATTTCAACCCCCAGATGAAGTCCAGTGCCAGAAGGGCAGTAGCACTGAGTGGAGACCATTAAAAGAAGAACTGTGGTCACTTTTGAGAGGATTCTGACAGGATATGACAAAGGCAATCTTTATGATACTGGGATTTTATTTATTCATTTTCATGTGGCCATTCATAAAGTTTTCATGTTAAATAAGTGTTCAACGTAGTTGCAAAAGGAGAAAATAATTCCCCCTGAAATCCACTGACCTCTTCCAGATTCACCAAAGATGTTCCAAAAGTCATTGTTTTAGGTCAGTAGAAGAGACTTTTAGTGTGACATCTCAGAATGATGCATTTTGGGGAACTCTTAACAACAGATCAGTATCTCTTGAATTTTAAATGGAAAAAAGTTATTGTAGTAACATAAAGGAATGAGACTCACTGTATTTCACAAGTTTTGTCTGTGATTTTTATCAGCATAGTGATATATGTTTGTAGCAGAGTTTACATCAAAAATTATTCCTGGATCTTCCTTGAATGAATTATTGCAAAGAAAGAGAGGCTGAGTGAAGATAAGGTGTTTGAGTTCTGCAATATATTTTGTTTCCATGTTTTTATCTCTTGTAACACAAACATGCTCCATTTCATCTTTCAGAAGTGTTCTGCACATGTAACGGGGCTTGTTATACTGGGGAAAACACAGTGTATGTTTTATTAAACTGCCTGCGTTCCCCAGACATTAGCAGTTGAGGTTATAGTAAAGTTGGGTGCTGCTTTGCTGCGCTGACTTGTTGTATTTCTGAAAAGAGGTGAAGGGTTTTTGGGAGCCTCCAAATGTGACCATACAGTTTAGGTTGGGTGAGGTTCCTTGTGAATGGAGGCTGGTCACTGTTCAGTACAGCTGAAGGTTTATGCAAAATTTGTTCTACTGCACATAGTAATTAACACAGTTTAATGTTCAGTTAGCTCTTACTTTCTGTAGACTAAAGAGATTTCAGAGTTTTTACTGCTACTTGTCTACAGAAACATAACAATAGAAATTGTATATAAATGTACTGCTCATGCTTACTTTCAATTAAAGTTTTATCTGCAAAGACAGGTTTGTGCAGTGAAGCTTTAGTGACGCTTGTGTGTTAAAGAACTTGACAACTTCATAGATCACATGTTGTGAATATATACAGGCAGACTTGGAGCCGTTCTGGTGGGAGCTGAAGCTTTCCTTTACTGTAAGTTAGCAGGACTTGGAACTGCACTTAGTGAAAATGGAAAATGAAAATAGAAAGCTTTGGCATCTAATTTGTCATTAGTGGGGGTATCACAAGCAGGAACGGCTGATGATTTTTGTTTGCTCTTGTAGTAGGCCCAGGTCAGCATTTGAATTTTTATTTGTAAATTAAATCAGACTCCCTGAATTTAGACAGAGGGAAGAGGTAATGGCCGTGCTGGCTCGATCAAATGCCATTAGAACCTGGAAACACTGTGTATAAACTGCTTGTTCAAATCAGGTTCAGTCTGATTATCACGAGAGATTCTGAATGTTTTGAATCTTGAAAGGAAGCATCCTATCATTGAGAAATAAGATTTAAACCTTAATAAAGTAGTTGTCATTTTTATAGCTGAAAAGAGCTTTGTATCTCAATTAAGTGTACATAATATAAAGTCTTAAGGAAGCAACATAATACGTTTAATACAATTATATCCCTTTGCAATAGTGTAATTTAAAGGAAATCTGATTCTGTTAATGTCTCTTACATTATTTGGACAAGGGAGAAACTTCAGTGTCACTAACCACTGCCTTTTCTACAAAGTGCACTGTGGACAAAGTGCGACTGTGACCGCCGCAGTGTCACTGTCCCTCCGAGGGCTGGGGTTACCAGCCTGCCTTGGCACCCGGCACTGATACTCACAGGGGTTAGCAGAGCTCAGGGCAGGCCTTTGGGTGGCACTGAGACTAATCGCTTGGGCAGACTTACAGCTTTCAAAATACATGTTTTTTTCCCATTATGTGTATTTTATGACAGCTGCAGAAATCAGATTTATTTGATAATTTACTTGAAACATTGAACAAATGTTCTTTGTGATCATTTTTCTGGTTTTTTTCTGTTGTTGTTTGTTTGTTTTTCTTTTAGTAAAGTGTATACGTCTCAGTTGCTTGGTCAAAATATCCTTAATGTTAAGGTAGTCTAAACAAAGGTGTTCTGTAGGTCACGGAGTACATTGGTAACTTTGGTTTGTAATTTAATTGCCTGCTTTGCACCCTGCAGCTTAAGATTTCCTTTAAATTCTTATTCCATTGTTGCACTGGGGCTTAACAGAGTGTTAACCTGGTAATAGGCACAGGGCCTCCCCATTATATGTCTCGCTATCGAGCGGTTCTGCATGACTAGTTAAAAAAGATGGCAAGAAGATTAATGAAAGCCGCCTAGTACAGAAGGGGGTAGGTACCTTTGCAAGACTTCTAGCGAGGAGATATTAGAGCTGAACCAGAGCTTGGCTTTTTCTTTATCCTGTGACCTTTGAACCTGCCTTACTGTCGAGAGCTGCCAGCAGAGCCGACGTTTTGATTGATGTTGCAACACGAGTCAGTCTTTCCCATTGAATTCCACATCTGCACGAAAATAGCTTTTCTAGCAGTATTCATACTGGCTGTAAGTGATAGCCGAAGTGATGGCTGAAATGCTTTTATGTAGTTTTCATTTAAAGCTAAAGGTATTTGATGTTTTAATTCAGTATCAAGTTCCTCCAGATTATGCACATTGGGTAATACTAATTTAATGAATTCATTATTGGATTGTGAAAGGACTAAAACCATACAGAATGTGTTGGGAAGGCATGGATTCCTGCTGCTCAGGGAGCTTAAATAAAGATGTTGCATGTTTGTTCATAGCCCTGCAGTGGAGCCAGAGCAAAGAGGCAGCAATTATCCAGGCACTTTGCAAATGGTGCACAAAATATTGTGTGTAGTTCCTAATATTAATGCTCCTGCTGTGAATAATGCAGTCTATGAAATAATAGAAGAAAAATCATACTTGATAGAAGCCTAATCACAGATTCTGGTCGAAGGGTAAAAAATAGATTCAGCATAGAAAATGTTACCAAGATTTCAGGCATGGAGTGAAAGAAATCTCAAAGTATGCAACAGAAAGAAATGAGTCCAAATGGATGTGGACATGTTGTTTGCAGGGTAGTTAAATGCCTCAAAGGGAAGGGAGCAAAGTCACAGATGGTGCTTGGTTTCGTTGTATTTTCCATTTTCTGTGGCAGGCTCAGGACTGCACCCAGGTTGTTGGCGGCCAGCTTGAGCCCTGGCAAAAGGTCAGAGTTGTTGGAGACTTGCGAGCAACCATCCGTCGTCTGCACGCTGCGCTGTGCCGGGAGCTGTTCTGCTCTTCCTCTAGCACCGGAGAGGCTGGCCACTCAGCCGTGTGGGTTTGGCATCGATTCGTACAATTTACACCCCCAGAGAAGCAGCTGGCAGCGAGGGGAGCTCAGCTGAAGGAGCAGCCAGTCGGCTTGGTGGCCGCATCGGTGTCCAGCGCTGGCAGCTTGGAGGCAAGGGGTGCTCCTGCCTGGGTACCGTATGCAAATGTGGCTGCAACTTATTAAACACATCCACTATTGAACAGCCTTTTCATAAAAGTACTCTGGAGCACAATCAGGAGTGTGCATTGCCTCATCCTTTTAACAAATATGTTTTGTAGCCCTATTAAAAGGGGTCTTCATCTATCCTGTCAAAGCTATTCTGCTGGGGTTTTTTAGTTTAATTACACTATCCAATTAAAACTCCTTGCTGCATTTTGATTCGCTTCTCCTTGGGCTTGAGTGGATATGACATTTACAAGGCTCGCCTTTCAAGCAGACAATAGCGTGATTGATGAGGTGCAGACGCAATGAAGGAGGCGATTGCCATGTGGAAACACTGCTTAGTGCATTTTGATTTATTTATCATCTTTTTTCCAAAACAAGGTTGCTGGTGAAGAGGTTTTGGGCAGCCCTGAGTTCCACCTTGATTTTCACCATTCTTGCAAAAATCTATATTAGTATTCTGCCTTTGATAATAATTCATTGAAGAAACAAAAGGCTATGGAAAAAAAAAATCCAGATGGGTGAATAGTTACCATAATTTGACATAAAAGTGGTCTCTTTCAGGACATCTGGAAACAAGACATCCACTAATAGCAATGTTTTATAATAAGCCTATAGCAGAATATAAAGACTGAGTTGTGGGAAAAGCGTTCTTGAAATATGCTGCTCCCCGAGAGAACGGAGTAGGCCAGCAGGACTGCAGCTTTCTTTTCTTAACATTCATATCATTTGTTCCCATTTAAGTAATGCCTCTCGGATAAGTACAGCTTGCATAAAATAGGCCTAACCCCACTTTTATGCTCAGAAGTTTCCTGTTTGATCTCCCTCGCTGACAGCCGGTGCTATGTCCCTGACAATCCAGCTCCAGCTGTGGTGCAACTCATGACATCCCCCTGCAAGAAAATGTCCAAGTTTTCTCATTCCTTAGAGGTTGTCAGGATTGGTGTTTTGATGACAGTGCAACACTTGCATTTTTGTAGGACCTTCAGGCCCTGTTCCAGGGTCACAGCATCATTTCTTGAGGTAGCACATACGGATTTAAAACAACAGAGTCTCTCCCCAAAGCTTTTAGATTAAATATAATGGGGGTTGATGAACAGAGGTTGCCCCATTTCATGCAGTATTTTAACTAAACTTGTCTTTGTACAGAAACATTGCTTGCATGTATTTTATTTTCATGGTTCCTTGCCTGTTTACTAGTACATTTTTAAGACCTTGTAGGTCCTTCTGAGTCTGTGAGAAGACATTTCGAGGTTTGATCCTGTTGTAGTCACAATTTGTGAAATGGTGAAAATGGTAGTGATGTGAAATGATGCCCATAAGTGTTTTGTTCTTCAGAGAGGTCTTTCTTTAGCTATTTATTCCACTAATAACTCTTAATTGTTGACTTATGCCTTATGGCCCTGTAATGACAAAGCAATCATCAAGGTATATTGAAAATTAACATAAATTTGCATTTCCCTGTGTTTGTTTTCTGTT
This sequence comes from Anseranas semipalmata, assembly GCA_013399115.1. Lineage (NCBI taxonomy): Eukaryota > Metazoa > Chordata > Aves > Anseriformes > Anseranatidae > Anseranas > Anseranas semipalmata. The sequence continues at coordinate 543,246 of VXAA01002816.1, forward strand.
TTGTTCGATTCATGAATATTCTTTTCATCCTTCATCTAATTAGTGATTTAATTCAGTACATACTGTTTTAAAGATTGGCACTAGCAGATAGAGAGAAGCTTTTGATACAGTCTGAATTTGGGGGGGATGGGAGAGGAAGAAGACAAGCTATTCCTAGTCTTGGCAAGTTCAGTAAAAAAAATTGTCTTTTCTTGTGCAAATCCACACCCTTCCAATGTTTTCCAGGCAAAAAAAAAAAAAAAAGTGTGGTTTTTAGACTCTCTGATAAAAAGAGTTCGTTACTTCAATTAAAAACTGAAAATTTGTTTTCACCTATATAAAGTAAAGCATGATGGAGTACAAAGTTTTTGTGTATTTTTCTGAGACAGAAATTTGCAGAAGATTTACTAATGAGTGTATAAGTATATTTTAGTCAGTAATTCTGGAAACCATTTTGCTGTTTGCACAAATACTGTTTCACCAAACGTCGTAAGAAACATAGGTATCCAACCACGAGCAGTAGATTTGCATGTGCCTGTGCTTCTGGGTTTGGAAGGATTAGTGTTTATGCCGTAACCAGCCTCTTCCTTCACTTTTTTGTCAGTACAGTAATATTAAAAATTAGGAGATATGCCAAGCAATTGAATTTAAGACATCATGCTGAAAGGGTCAGTGAGCTCTCCTCCTTTTTGGTGAATTAGCATCTTCTCCTTCCAACTCTCTTGTGTGCTCTTCTCCAGGTGTAACCACATAGCATTCAAAAGTTAGAAAAGATGTATCAAAATGCAGTCAAAGGGCACTGGCGACAGGATGCCATTTTCCTGCTGTCGGAGGGACGTTAGCCCGGCGAGGCACAGCGGGAGCGGTGCTGGCGTGGGACCGCAGCACAAGCGGGCTTGGTGCGACAGGGCTGGGGCAGGCCTGCACTTGGCGGTTCCAGCCTGCAGTGCGAGGGGCCAAACAGACGTTCCTGTAGGTGACACAGGGACACCACCCCTCAGCATCTCTCTGATGTCCCCAGTCTGTCAGGGCACTAGGACTGAACCGGGTGACTCTCCTGGTGTAGGAGAGTTACCTGCTGAGATTTGTTGAGCTTGTATTGTATACGTGACAAAAGCATCTGATAACTGATGAGTTTCTATAATTACACTTGCTTTCCTTAAATGTTTTAGCAGATAAATGTAGTTGAAAATAACATGCATTTTCCATTGTAGAGCCAGTAAAATCTGATTGCAAAATATTAACTTTTCCCTGTTCGGTTCCCTCTTGCCGTCAGCTGCCCAGCACAGGTGCCCAGCCGCTCCCACCTTGTCAGTAGGTGACTGTACATACACACACACACAATTGTCTGTGGTCCCAGTGTAGGGCAGTGACAGCTGATGGAGTTGAACACTTGTGTTACAAACACAAACTAAGGGACGCATTGTTCATGTAGGAGTCATTGTAGTGAAGTCATTCATACAAGATCTGCATTTGTTTTAACTCTACCATCATGTACGGTAGAAGCCAATTGAGCTACTGCTGTTTGTTGCCAGATATTCTTATATGGAAATATAAAACCATTGAAGTTCCTATTGATCTCTGAATTGTCAAGGGTGGTGCTCTATTGGAAAGTGGTACATCACATATTTAAGCACTCTTGGAAATGGAAATCAATCTCACAATTCATAAATTCCATCTGGCTAGAACAGTAGCAGAGCAAAGTGCCAGTTATGCTATCAATGAACTAATATTTCATGCTGTAAATAGTATAATGTGGACATGGGAGCACATAAACATAATACTGTAATGGGGCTTTCTAAAGAAAAGTCTTTTTAGCTTCTTTCCACTAAATCACCTGCCAGGGCACACGACTCGGTCAGCAGCCCGCGCTGCAGGCTGTGCAGAGCCACGGCAGGCACCGCGCAGTCGGTCCCTGTGCGGGGCTCGGAGGCAGCGCTGCCTTCCCGTGCCGCTGCGGGGACAGGTCCGCGGCTTGGCCAGGGCCTGCCCCAGTGGCAGGGACCAGAGCAGCTTTTGTCCTGGAGGGACAGCGAGCACAGACGCTGTCCTCGGCTGTGCTGGGGACGGGCCGTGCTGCGTGCAGGAGGGTCGCAGGGTGCGGCTGCCACGAGCATGACGCCGGGCTCCCTGCGGTGTGTCCCTAGAGGGACGGGGAGAAGGGCGAGCTCTGCCTCCTGCTATGGGATGCAGCAGAATTGTTATTGGCATCTGTTGCTCTAATTGTCATCAAAACAGCTGACTCTTTACAATCCTAAAATAAGTGCTCGAAGTAAAGTTCTGTGTTCTGCTTCTGTCAGCTGTATAAATACTTTTGCCGGAAAGGAGGAGTAGATCACTGGTCTAAAAGAAAGATGGGGACATTAGGGAGGGTTTCTTCGTCAGGCATGGTGAAAGCTATGGTCTCGCTTAATTTTTGTATTAATATTTCATTCTGTGTCTCTGTGTCCCACCTCCACTTGGTGATGTATGGCCACGCAGCAGGCTGTCAGCATGCCGGGTCTTTATTCTTCCCACCTCTGATGCAGGTTGTGTCTCTACCAGCATGGGAGCGGTGCTGCAAACACGCTGGGCGGTGTCCCCGCGCTGTTGACTTCGCTGAGCAGGTGGAGTTCACTCTGTGGGGAGGTGGGCGGGGGGCTCTCAGAGAGGTGAATGTGGGCGCCTGGTTTGGGGCTGGGTGAGCACAGCCCCTGCCGTGCTCCACGCGCCGGGTCGGGCCATGCGCTGGCCCACCGCAGAGCGCGCAGCCCCCTGCGCTGCGCTGGCTCCCTTGCGACCGCCGCCCCCCCCAGGAGGCTTTTCCTGCGGCTGGGGCCACGGGCAGTGGGGGAGCAGGCAGCGCTAGCCGGCCACCCAGCACCGCGGGGCCGTGTTGCTTAAAACCCCTGTCCCTGCAGCAGCAGCAGAGCGGCTGAGCCGGCCAAGCGGGGTGTGCGATGGGAAGCTGTCCCCACCATTTGCAATGTAACCGGCAGGACTGGCAGCGGGTGGGAGGCAAGCCGGTCTAGGGAGAGGTGCGGGGACTTGCAGCCTCGGCCAGCAGGAAGCGAGGGGCTCTGCTCCCGGTGCCTTCTGTCTGCCTGCCCTCCCCGCCGGCAGAGCCTCTGGGGCCAGCAGCCTCCGGAGCAGCCGGGCAAGGCTCAGGCAGCGTCAGCGGAACGTGCTTGTCGCGGGAAGGAATTGTGCAACAAAGCGTCCGAACCAGGAGAAATGGGTCTTGATTCACACGCTCAGGAACCACCAAGTAAACTGCCAAAACCAAATACAAAAACCTCCATTGGAATCCTCTGGATCATGTTTTGTGCCATTTTTATTTTAATTTTTAGTAATCACTTTCTGGAACTGTGCGTAATGCGAAGATGTCCAAGGGAAACGGTCGTGGTGTGCTGGTGGTGTGCTGTGTCACGTCTCCAGGAGTGGTCTTTCAGAATCGTAAAGATGCTGAATTCAGTCCCAAGAAGGAGTCGGGCGTGAATGCATTAACATACTGATTAGCTTGCAGCTAGGAATTCCCGCATTTTTAGTACCACTGAGGCATCATTTGTCAAGTGATTTAAAGGTTTTTTTTACTATTATTATTAGCCAATTTTTCAATATAGAATTTATATTCCAGATTAGTGCATCATAATGGTGTTTAATTAACATGCCACAATAAAATACGCACGTCTCAAATTTTCTGGCCACAGATCTGGAGCATATATCAGTCACTTTTTGGAAATCTGGGGCTAGATAATGTAAATAAGATTTCAAATTAGCTTTCCTCCAGGAAAGATGTGAATTTACAGTAATGTGGCTGTTACTTTATGGATTACTAACTTTGACCTTTGAACTGAATAAATTATGTGAAAACTGATGGAAAAGCGTAACATATAGAATATGCTTAATTTTAATTTTGAAGCCATGAACGTCCATACAAGTGAAGGATATTTTGCCTTCCTACATGTTTTGCATATAGAGCTTTATGTTAAAGCTGTCCCTCCTGTCCTGCCTGCAGTACTTCTAAAGGTCACTAGTTTCCATGCTGTTCTCCAAAGGCACCCACGGAGGCTGGCCTGGCTGTCATCAGATCGAGTCCATTTAATCACTTAAAACCTCCATTTGGGACTGAGCAACAGTGAAGCCTGCCAGCAAAGTGCTACATAGATAAAAATCACAGTTCTACTTTAATTTTGAGTGTTCTGCTTGTGGGAAGAGAGATGCCTAGTTCCGTAGTATCATTGCTGCATCCTTTTGTATTTTACAGTGACATTTTTCCTTTGCCTTAAGCAACTGAGTAGGTTTGGGTGTTGTTTTGGGGAGAGGATTTTAGAGTGATAATTCTGGGGTTAATTGGCCTTTTATTTTAAATATAACACTTATCTTCTACATGTGATGATTATACAGTGAATAGTTACATAAAGTAGTTCTAATGTGGTAGTTTAACTGAAATATAGTCTTGGGCTGAATGGGAGCTAACTAGCCATTTGATAGATTTTTGCATTTCCTGCAGTGGGGATGTGATGGGAAAATGAACTTTATTGAATAGAGTTCAGCTGCTCCTGTAAGCCACCACTTGCCTTAAATTGAAATGACATGAGAAGCCTGTCAGCGTTTCATTACTTCCTTCTGTTGTGCTGATGGTATGCTAAGATCACCATCTGTGTTTTTCTTCTGTCAGGCACACAAGCTCTGCAGAAACTTTAGAGGAATATTCTGAGCATTTTTTTTCTTATCTTTGCAGGTCATGCAATATTTAAACTTACATATCTAAGCAATCACGACTACAAACACCTTTACTTTGAATCAGATGCTGCTACTGTCAATGAAATTGTACTGAAGGTGAGTATTAAATTTTAACGTGACCCAAAATTCTGAGTGTTTTACCACTTGTTAGACATGAAAGTATTCAGGAGGTTCAAGAAATATACGAATAGTGCCATACCTGAGGAGCGCTAAGGTGCATTTCACTTACCAGAGTATGCTCAGTGTCTGTTATTCATTTTTCAAGCAGCCGTGCAGGAGACTGCCTATTTTGTATATAATATTGCCTCTTAGAATCATAGAATCATCTTATACTCAGTTTCAGTTAAGGGATGCCAAACTTTTGTGGAATTTTATCGGAAGCTACCAAGTTTTGCTGTGTCCGGGTACCTTCCACCTTCGGACCCGTGTCCGGGTCTGCAGGCCACCCCGCCAGGCCCCCCAAGGGCCGGGGCTGGGGCGAGGGCCATGGAGGACGCAGTGCCCGGCCGAGGGCCAGGCAGCGCTGGCCAACGCAGCGCGGGGAGCCCATGGCGGTGCCGCCGTGCAGCGGCGGGGGCTCTCCCCACTCGGCGCCGGACCGCCGCCGCGAGGGTGTCCAGAGCATGAGGGGGAACCTCCCCGGGGCTGAGCGGGGGCACTGGCACGGGGACCCCCGCACCGCGGGGTCCTGGCAGCCAGTGCTGATGCTGCTCACAACCGGAGGACTCCAGTAAAGCTGTGCGCTGAAATAATCCCCAAGGCCACAGGTTGACGTGGGGTTTATGGCGTCAGCGCCGGCTCAAGCAGAGGGCAGGAGTTTTGCCAGGGTAGCGCTTTGTACAAAGCAAATAGATTTTTTTCCCACCCTGATACTTTATCAGAATTGTTTGCTTTTCTTGTGGCTCGGTGCATACACATATTGATTTACTTTCTGAAGTAAATTTTCATGATACTATTAATACTATTTAATTTTCTGCAATCTAATATCTTTTAGCAATTCAAAATTTAAAAAATACCAATTTTTGCAATCCATCCATTATGTTTGCTTTTATCTTCTGTGTGAAGTTCAGAGGACTGCTAAATAACTGATATATAGTAAAATATTTTTTATTAATAACATAGGTGAATGTTCGTTTGTTTTTACTTCATAGGCTGTTAGGCCAAGTTCTTTTGTTCCTACTTTATCTTAAGTAAATCGTTACACTCTTCAGAACACTTGACAGATCTGAGACTGTTCATAAAAGAAGGCTAAGAAAGTTTTGCTATGAATAACATGAATATTCAAGAGAGAAATATTATTGAACAGTACTTTTTTTCCTTAACTTGCAAATTGTTTATACAGAACATTTTCTGATTTTGTGCATAAGTTACCAGTTTATTTTCAATTCCATCAGCATTAAGAGATGCAGAGAAATCAGACTTTTCAAATTAGGCTTTTTACATGATCAAGTGAGAGGGACTGAGGCTTTATTGACCATGAAAATTCCCTATATTTTTATGCCTTAAGCTGTAATATGCAATGAAAGTGAAACACTCTACAGTGCATAAAATTGTGCAAGTTTTAAGCCACAGCATATTAACCAGCTAATGGCAGACCAAAGGGCATTTTTATCTTTTTGATTCTTGCATTAACCTTCCATTAAAATTATCTATGTGATTATCACAAAGCACTGGAGATAATAAATTTAGGGAATAGCGGGCTTGTTAAATATCATTTAAAAATGCTTTCATCAAGTAAAATGTGCCAAAACACAGGGAAACTATGAGATTAGCTGAGTATGCAAACATCATAATGAAAGTATTATTTTTATTAAAGCTGATAAAATCTTTTATTGAAGCCCATTACTATATTAGACCAGCATTGTGGGTCTTCATGACTTGCTGCGTTCGTCTGGAGGCTTGGTAAGGAGGGCTGGGTGAGCAGAGAGGGATGCTCAGTGCCCGGTCCCCAGCCCGGACATGGCCACTCTGTGCCCTCCCGAGGAGCCTGGGAAGAAGAGCCAGGAATCGGCCCCGTGCGGAGGAGAGCTTCTCCTGAAGCTCCGGGTTGTTTCTGCTGTATTTTTCCCATTTTCACTAAAGCTTTCTTTGGAGATGTGAGGGTCCATGCCCTTCCCTGGGCTGCTCCACTGAAGCACCAATGAAATGAAATACCATTTCGTGTCTTGCAGGTTAACTATATTCTAGAGTCACGAGCAAGTACAGCCAGAGCAGATTATTTTGCTCAGAAACAAAGAAAACTGAGCAGGAGAACAAGCTTTAGCTTCCAGAAGGAGAAGAAATCAGGACAGCAGTAACGCCTGGCCTTGAGGAAAGCCTGTCTGCTGAATTCGGAGGAGGAGACGCTCCTTGCAGCCCGGGAAGGTGGGAGCCAGGACTGCGGTGCTCCGGCTGCCAACAGGCAGGAGCAGCCAGGGAAGAAATCTGAATTATCCCATCTCTCACGGTTGGAAGATTATCCCTCTTTGGTGATGGGAAGTCTCCCCTGTGACAAAAATAAAGAGCCATATCAGCCGGAAAGAAGACTGTTACGCTTCAGGTTCCTTTGATTAGAAATAAGAGAATGACGTAGACTGGCATCATTTAATTACTGTATTATGTACAATCACAAGAAGAGATGTGATTACATATTATTTCACAGCCTGGTTAAAATAAATTATATACATCTGTAATACACCCACGTACACACAGGTATTGCTTGTGACATGATCAAATTTCTAAAAACAAAATGTAGGACAAATGTATCCATTTTTACTATTAATAAACAGATGTAATCTTTTTCAAGGTCCATATGATGCACAGTTCTTTTGGGGGGAGGCTGCAGTCCCAGATGGTTACACTTCTGTTGCTGAAGTGCAGGAGGCAACCATGAGCCAGGGAACAGCAGCCATTGCAGGGGAGCTGATTTGTGAAGAAATGTTGAGACAGTCAGGGGTTTTTTGCTTAATTTTTTTTCAAAAATATTTTTCTTTAACTGTGCTTTTCAGCTTTGCATACGTTCTATGGAAAGTTACTTGCTGTAGTCAGCATGCTGTTTTGAAAACCAAGGCAGTGTCTCTGCAGTTAAAAGGAGAGCATCTCCCTGCCCGCAGGAGCTGCGGGGGTCACCGCTGTAGGGCCATGGATCCGCGGCTGCGCAGGGTCTGCTTTCAGCGAGGCAGCTGGCACCCAAGCACTGGGAAATGCCTTCACCTTTCCTCAGTATTATTCTTTAAAAATAAAAATAAAGACCTACTTTGTACTGGGATTTATAACTATTCTGGCCTTTGTCTAACACGTCAGGGAACACGTGAATGGTATTACAGGGAACCAGAGCTGCATTTTTGGTTCAGTTCACCAGAGGTGTCTTTCATAAATCTCTCAAAGCCACTGAAGCTGGAGCTCTCTGCACTGCCGCAGTGGGTTTTGTATCAAGAAAATGCCTCCGGTTCTGAGAGGCCGTTCAGAGCCCGGCTGGCGGGCTGCGGCGTGCCGGCTGCTGGGGGCAGGGTGAGCACCCTCCTGGCCGGCTGCTTGCCTGCTGCAACGCCGCCTCTGACAGTTTCCTACCTTGCTTTTGTATAAAAAAATCTTTCTGAGCCTTAACACATAGCTTAGGAATAAGCACTAAGGCAGAGAGGTTATTTGTCAGTTGTCTGTTGCGTTTGAGTTCTCGGTTTTGAAAGGTTTAGCTTTGGAAGCACGTGAGTGCCGCCCTCCTGGAGCCAGAGCTGGGGCGTCCTGGGGGAAGTCCTGCCCGCACCGCACGGGTCTCTGTGTGCAGTCTTCCGTGATTCTTACTCTGCAAAGGGTAAACAAGAGAAACAATATTTTATAGTACAATATTAAATTTTTAAATATTTTATATGCACAAATGCAGCAGAGATGCAATGGGGAAAGACCCTTCAAATGATGCAATGTAAATGACTCTAATCAGCTTTGTGAACTATTTAACATTAAAGTTGTTATGTGAATGTTCTTTTGCCACCTAGTTTCAGTTCTTTTTAACAACTAAAAAAGTTGCCTACTTTGGTATCAGAAGTGCGTAAGTCTCTTACTTGTTTTCATGGCCGTAATGCTGTTGCCACCCACTTACGTTTATTCATTCTAAGTAGATACTCAATATGTGCGGTATTTTTCTTTCACTAAAGCCTTAAGATTGACATAATAAAAAAAAAAAACTTTAAACCGTGGTAACGCTTGTGGGTGCATGGTCACTTGCCTGGACCGGTGCTGCTTTGCACGTGCATTCACAGTCTCTTAACTCACCTCCGCCTGCTTTATTTTTAACACAGCCTTCAGGGGGGCTGGGACGCTCGCAGCGCAGCCGAGCGAGCAGGGCAGGAAGGCAGGGACGCTGCGCTCCGGTGTGCCCCGGGGCTTGGTGGGGAACAGGCACGCCGGGGAGACGGGGAATGAGGTTGCTCCAAAACATTCATTCACAGTTAAGAAATTAATTTACTTTCAAAAAACAGATCTGCTTGAATGCACAGTGTGGAGAAAACATTTCTACTATTTTGTCTTTGCTGGAAGAGTTAAACCAGAGCTCATGGTTGCAATCTGTGCACAGCTGAACACAAATCCATCACGGGCTGGTCTTTCCCCGGTAGTTGTAGATTTAATTGATTCAGATGGGCATTCAACTGGGTCAGAAAAGCAAGCTGTTCCTTCCATGCCTTGTTACTAGGCTTCAGCAGGAGAGGGTGGCTGTGGTCTCATGTAGCAAGGATGACTTATCCCTGAACTTCATCAGTCTGTACTGGAGGCATCAGAGGTTTTCTGAATTTTCTCTTACTGCTGCTGTTGAAGGGGACCTGCCTTGCTTATGCACCTGAAGCTTTATCATCGATTGCACCTCATGTGTCGAAATGTACACCTACAAAAAAATCACCAGCACGCCCCAAGTGACTGTTGGGGAGCACAGGGAGTGAGAGCCAGCAACGGGCAATGCGCTCCTCCCGCAGTGCCAGGAGCCCCTGGACTTGGTGCTGGTGGCAGCCCCGGTGCTTGCAGCAGCCGGTGTGACTCGCAGCCAACTGCTGCCTGTCTTGCCTGGCTTTGCACAAAAAATGTCCCAAATCCAGCATGGGATTGATCCATGCAGAGCTGACCCAGCTCGCCCACGGGTGACCCAGGCCAGCACGGCTGTAGGTCACCGGTCAGCAAGAGGAGCGCGGTGTGGCTGCTGGCGCCTGCGCCTGCTCCCGACCCCTCCGCCTGTGGCCAGGCAGCACCCCATGGCTTTGTGGTGCCAGTCCCGGGGGCTGGACACCGGTCTGGGACGTGTGAAAGAACAGAACGGCTCCGGAGCACCCGGTCCCTGCAGCCTGCCTGTTCTGGCAGTGCTGCAACATCTGGGGTACGGTGCCGATACGATATCCCCTGGGCTGAATAACAGGGCCAGGGATTATTTAAAGTAGTATATAATACACATGCAATTTCTGCTCTATGCCAAAAGCCTCTTCACTTAATGCAGCCAATTAAGCCTCTGTTTTAAATTGTATTGATACATTTCTGTATTTACTTTCAAATTTGAAGGATCTTCAGCTGCCATTCCAGGCCATTCCAGGAGACCTAAATTCCCGCCAGCACAGCGCTCATTTCGCCCAAGCAGAGTAACGCCGGCTGCTGGGCGGGCTGGCTCCCTCTCTGGGGAGATGGCTGCCCCCAGCCCTGCTCTCTGCAGCCACAGCGAGCGCTGTGCACCGGAGATGGGGCCTTGAGCGTCCTCCTGTCAAGAAGGCCAGACCAGCATCTCTGCTGCTGGGGACCCAGGCACGTGCTGGTGTCCCAGGCAAGGCCACGGATCCGGCCCGAGCTCTCCAGGGCTCCGCCGTGGTTTGCCATGAGCTCCAGGAGTGAATCGAGCAGAGACGTCCCGCAGGCTGGGGCTGGTGGCAGCACTGGACCCCGGGGGCTCCGCAGCAGCGGTGCTGGGGTCGGGGCACTGCGGGAGCACGGCTGCTCCCACCCCACACCAGGGACAAGTGGGCAGAAGGCATCGCACAGCCCTGGGTGCAGCCCTGAGATTAACGGGGGTGGGGGAGGGGGGGGTATTTATGGAGACACGTTTGTAATGGGTGCATGAATTTCGTGGAAATGTGCTGCTGTGGTGACGTGTGGTATTGGGCACTGCTGCTGCTGCTGCTAAAATTAATGCCCCTTAAATCACATCCCGGGGCAGCCTCCCTGGTGAGATGCTGGGATGAGGACGGAGACGCGCGGGCATGACGGCTGCAGGAGCTGCACAGGGTGGCAGCACCACAGCCCCATGCCCCCCTTGGTGCCGCTCCCAGCACCGCGGTGTTGCCCACATCCACCGCCAGCAGTGGGGGCACGGGCAGGGGCGTGCACAGCCCCGGGCTGCCGCTGCACAAAGGGTTAAGCACAGCCACGTCTCGTTCTCCCCACACACCTCTTCTTACATGCAAAAAAAGAAAAGGAAAAAAATCTCAACAGGGTGTTGTTCACTCTAAAAACCCTAAGCATGATTTGTGAACTCTCACAGCCTTGGTAATCTCATCAGAGTAATGGGATTATATTTCAAATCACCATGGCCTGTTCATTACACATTTAAACTCCTTTGACAGAGGAAAAGTTAAATAAAATGTGTGCGTCAGCCCTGGTTGACTTTCCCAGTTCTCTTTCTTGATTAGACAAACAGATGCTGAGCTCCAAAATGAAAAAATAATGTGCTCATTTATTCATTTTTCTGACAAGTCGCAATAGATTTTTAACTACCAATGAGCACCCTCCCCAGGTGGGGAGCGCAGGGGTCAGCACGCGCTGCAGCGGGCGCTGGGCTGGCGGCTCGGCTGACCCGGTGCAAGCGGTCGCATCTGCACGGCGAGCGCGAGGCCGGTGCTGGCAGTGCCCGCTGCTGACGCCAAAGGAACGTCCCCGAGGAGCTGAGGCCCGATGCTGCCATCCCTGCCGGGGCAGGGCTGCAGGCAGAGGCCCCGGTGCCCTCGCATCCGCGTGCAACGGCGGGAAAGGGCCGCGCGTGGCCTGGGCGCGGCCGCTCTTGGCCCCCAGCCGGCGCGGTGACGCCAACGTCCCGTGTGAGACCCGGGCAGGCTGGTGGCTGGGCCGCGCTCCCGCTGGGGTGGGCTTCCCACCAAGGAATGCTGGGGCTCTATTAGGGAGCTGAAATGCCAGATAATTAGAAATACACCAGCAAACACCATTATTGTCAGGAGAATGCAATCGCATACAGTAATGAAGCAATTATTAATGAGCAACTGCGAGGCTGTCGTTAATTTAAGCTTTTCAGGATCACAGGCTAAGGCAAGCTACGTGTTAAAGCCGGGACGGGGCAGCCCCCAGCCGCCGAAACAGACCTGGTGCCACCCCTGCCCCGGGGGCCCCTGGGGGCCTCCCNGGCTGCGCGCCCCGGCACAGGCGGCGGGCAGGGGCCGGTCCCGCACCAGCGCACTGCCCCGCGCCGCAATCTGTCACAGCGGCTGGGGCTGCGCGGCTCTGCAATCTGTACCTCGTGTCTGGGCTGTCAGCTGACATAATTCCTCCCCGCTGGCATATTGCTGATTTGTGCATAAGTGATGCATGCAATCCACCTGAGTGAGGAGTCAGGGGTTTCGTGATCTGGGGCTGTCAGGGCAGGGTGTTTTAGTGCCTCCTGCGATTAGGTGGAATTGACAGGCCCTGAAAGCAGGGAATTGCACAACAGGGGAATTAACAGCCAGGGACTGAAGTGGAGTGTGGCACTCGTTTAATCTGCAATTTATCAGTTTACGTGGCTTCTTGTCGCAGGCGGAAGATTACGCTCCAAAAAAGAAGGCTCCCCTTTTTTTTTTAATTTCACCTGACAGGGAAAGGGAGCAATATTTAGATGCTGACACGTTCACTGGCTCCTGCTGTTCTGCTGGCCTGTGCCGAGCTGCACCGAGCCACCTCGCAGCACAACGGCGAGAGCGGCCCCGGCACCAGGGACACGGCCTCCAGGACCCCAGCCTGGGCTTTAGAGCCACTGAGTTTTGCCCCACAAGGACGAGTGGTCACTGCCTCCCCTTGCATGAGGGGTCCTGCGGTGACACCGTCCTGCAGCCCCCGAGCAGCCTCACGTCCAAACCACGCCAGGGCATTTGTGCATGGGCTGAGCACCCCCTCCCCAGCGCACCCCACCTGCAGCCCCTCTCCTTCCCCAGCACACGCCCTCACCTGTACCCGTCCCATCCCACCAGGAGCGGGTGCAGATGCTCCCACATGCCAGCTGTGTCCCTGGGTGCTGGCAGGGCTTGGGTGGCTGCGAAGCTGCTCGTTGCTCAGCAGATTCCTGATCCCTCAGTGCCGGGGTTGCCGCAGAGCCCAGCCCATTAGCCCGGCCGCGCAGGAGCGGTTCCTGGAAGCGGGGCTCCCAGCAGTGCTCACCAGCCGAGGCAGAGCTGGGCTCCCCTGTGCCCCGCCAGCTGCTGCGAGCACATCCAGCGCCGCCACGACCGCCAGGCGTCACCACGGGAAGGGCAAACCTGGGGCAGGACATGGTGGGGATGGTGTCCCCATGCCAGGTCCCTCCTGTGAGGCAGGGGCAGGCCCTGCACGAGGCGCCAGCATGGCCCCCGTGAAGGCTCCTCGGGACACACAGGACACCTGTGCTGCCAGCATAACCGCATGCAGATGCCTGACTCCTGCTCCAGAGGACGCCCTGCAGCCGGCAGCCCTGTCCCGCTGCTCCAGCCGCCCTGGCAGGAGCGCAGGGGATGCATCTCGGGGCACGGAAAGCACCAGCCTCCGCGGTGCCTCCTCCCGGCCCCCAGCACGCAGCACGCTCCAATTTTGATAATATCATTAGAGTCTGATAATGGTTTCCAGGAACACTGTAGCCTTTCTGCGAGGTGACAGCCTGTAAAGGCAGCATGACAGATAATGTATTCTACAAGGGTACAATAATGTGACTCCAAGCACATTAAACTCCTTTAATGTGGGTGACATACACCTTCCTCCTAACATGCATTATCATCCTGGGGGCACACACAGCACGCAGCAACATGGAGCCGGCACCCTGTGCCATGGCCGGCTGCCCCGGCACCCGCAGCCCCTCGCCCTGCCTTCCTCCACGCCTGCCCCTGGGGCTGCTGCCGGTGCCAGTGCCGGTGCTCGTGCTGGTGCTGGTGTTGGTGCTGGCACCCCATGCCGTGCCATGCAACCAGGAGCTCCCGCACCCACCACGCTCTCCCTTCCCCCGGTATGAGGAGGTTAAATCATGCAATGCAAATGCTTTTGCTGCTTATAAGCAATCTCCTTGGCCTTCTCGGCGCCCTGCTCTGATACTGCAAACCTTTATCCAACCTTACGGTATCAAAGATTATTTATAATGAATTAAATATGTTTTTAGCAGCTTCTTTCCACACTTACTGCCACACTTTCACTGACGCTTCGACTTAATTAGGGAGGCCTTGCTAAAGAGATGGGAGTAAATGCATCTAAAGAAATATATCTATGTATAAATGAAAAAAGCAGCCACCACAGGTCAAAACAGTACTTTCAATTTATTGCCCTGGTACATTCATTTGTAAATAGCTTTGCCTTGCTGGTTTCTAAGTGCAAGGCTAATGTTGGAGTGCTTAAATTAATAGTGACGCACACCTTTCATTATTGCTATTAAATTAGGTGCTGGGCTTTGATGGATTCACTTGTTGCTGAACTAAAAGCCTTGTAGATGTGGGTGTGCGTATCCATTTGGTTTTACAGCAAATTTAGGTCTTAATGTCAAGGCAGACAGAACTGAGAGAGTTCCTCCTCGGCACGCGTTAATTAGCAGGACGGGCCCCGCGCCCCCGCTCTGGGGCGGCCGCGCAGCTGGCGCGCGGGGTGGCCGCAGTGGCTGGTGCAGCGCGGCGGCACCACGGGGCTGCTGGGGCCAAGCTGCAGCCCCCGGGCATCGGCCCTGCGGACACTGCGCCGCAGCCCCCGCACCGCGGGCTGGGAGCGCCGCGGGCAGAAATGCGCAGCCCCCGGTCCCTGCAGACACCGGGTGTTGTGACACCCAGCATCAGCCCTGTCACGTCCCGAGCACCGTGACTGATGTGAGCCAGCGTGACGAGCCCCCGTGGCACATGACACGGCAGCGGGGAGCCTCCAAGCCGTGATGTTTACAGGCGGCTCCCGCGGCGGGGGGG
>VXAA01002816.1:558077-569073 GCA_013399115.1 Anseranas semipalmata
CCCCTCGCCCTGCCCTCGCTGGTGCCCCTGCCCCGGTGCTGCCCCCTGCCCGCCGCCCTCGCTGCTCCGCCGCTGCTAATTAATCCTGAGGCTTTGCCAGTCGTATTGTGAGGTTCCCGGGCTGGGAGAAAGAGCAGCTTGTCTCCTTGACAGCAGAGAAGAAAAGGAAAAGAAATCGAAGCAGCAGCACTTAGTCCCTTCTCCTGTCAGCCAGACAAGTTGTTTTCATCTCCCTCTAAAGAAGATCATAATGGGACGGGCGAAACTTCACTGCCTCAGAGCCAGCGCCAGCGCTGCTGACGCAGACAGGCCTGCAGGGCCCCGTCGAGAACAGCGAAACAAGGACACATTTACGGAGATAATAACTCACCTTTACAGTGCGGTCTAATTGGGAGTCAGCACGTTGGCATCGACGCGCGCACGTGACGGGTTGATGCTCGGCGCTGTCGTGGCACTAACGCTGGTGCCAGCAGAAGAGCATCCACGTGCCGATGCCCTGGCACCGGCGCTGCCACAGACAGCGTCACCCGGCTGCTCATGCGCAGGGCCCCCGCTTTCATGGAGCTCGTTTGTGACTTAGCAGCATTTGGATAATCGCGGTGCTTGGCCACCAGCACTGCACCGTGACCCTGCCCAGCAGCAGGAGCAGTGCCTGCAGCCGGCGGCCGGAACAGGGCTGCGGGATGGGGCTGTGGGATGGGGCTGTATTGTGGGGCTGTGTTCTGGGGCTGCAGGATGGGGAGCAGGATGGGGAGCAGGACGAGGTGTAGGACAACGTGCAGGACGAGGTGCAGGCCAGGGCTGCAGGACAAGCCTCAGGACAGGAGCTGCAGGCCGGGCTGTGCGGAGCTGCCTTTGTTCTGCAGCGCAGTTCCCACTCTTAGCATGCCATCTTGAGGCCGCTGACAGCAGCCCTCTGGTGCCGCACAGGCTGCGCGCCCACCGCCACCACCACCACCACGGCCCTGTCCCTGCCCTGTCCCTGTCCCCACATCCGGGCAGCTCCACCTGGGGGCAGCGGGGACCCCAGCACCCCTGCATGGGGCCGGTGGCTGCCCTGCCCCAGCAGCCAAGGAACCATGAGGGCTGTGGGGAGCCCCCCCCTGCTTACCTGGCCCAGACCCCGTCCCCATCCCACCCTGCAGAGCAGTGGTGGCGTGGGTGTGACGCACCCTGCGGTGCCCAAGTGCCAGTGATGGGGGGGAAAGCATTGCGAGCACGCAAGCAGAGCCCCGACCCACCGCATCGTTGGGATGTCCTCACGGGTGTTCAGCCTGGGGAAGGGAAAGGGGTGTTCAGTGTGGCAGGATCCAGCCCCAGTGTTCACAGAGACGCGGGGCCAGCCAAGACAGGAGAGCTGGTCTGTTACGGAGTGTTGTCCTGGAGAAAGTGGCCAGATAACTCCCTTGGGATGAAGTATCTTCCCTCTGGAGAAGCAGTCCCACTGGCTCTGTTAAAAATCACCCATTTTGGCCCAGGCAGCAGAGGAGGCACTGCCCTGCCACGCACCCGAAACACCAGGAAGCCCCTCGCCCAGCGGTGGAGCGCGGCACCCTGGTGTCACCGGCACGGGTCAGGCTCCAGCACCAGGAGCCGCCCCGTGGCACAGTGCCCGTCTGCACCGTGCTGCCCTGTCACATGCAGAGCCGCCCCGCGCCACTCTCACATCTCCGCACGTTAACGCGACAGGCATACCCAAGAAATATTTCAATGCTAATTAGTCTTAAAATGATAAAATTTGTCTATATTATAAAATATAAGCCTCTGGGTTCCTAAGAGCTAAAATATTTTAATATATTTCCATGTAAATCTCGTTTTAGACTTTAATATCCTTTTAACATACATTAAAGTTTCAGCATTCTTGTGTACTTGACTATTTTAAGGCGCTGCTCTGTATGTGTGGGATAAAAAGGCCCGGCTGGGGGAAAGAGGGGCTCAAGGTGTGCAGGATGGCAGCAGGGGAGCAATAGCCACCATGCTGTGCCATCAGCACTGTGCCAGGGCTGGGGACAAGGGGACACAAGTGCCACCAGGCACCTACACACTCGTGGCACTGCGGTGCCGAGCGCTTGGGAGTTTTCACACAGGCAATGAAATGTTATTAAAAATCCCTGCACGTGGTAGCAATTCCATGATTTCTGGTGAATTAGGTAAAAAAAGTTCTCCTTCCTGCTGCACAAATAGGTGGCACAAACCTCTAATTGGGGACAAAGGACTGCTGCTCTGCAGTTGGGAACTGCCTCTGCTGCAGACGTCCCCTTTCGACGTCTCCTCTGCCCCAGCAGCTCCCAAGCCCTGCTCTCCTGCCATGCCATTTTGGAAGCTTTCAATTGCACAGAAAACCATCTTCTTGGGAAACACAGCCATTTGCATTCCACTTTGATGCTTCTCATTGCTTCGCTGCTGGGGTTTAAAATGATCGCCGTGCTAAACCCTGGAATGGAAAATAAACAAACAAAAAGCGTCACTGCGAGCTGGTCGCTTCTTGGGGCTCAGACACTTTCCTTTGGCGCAGGGCCCTGGTTCTTCCTTTGTAAAACATTATTATTAGTCAATAAAAGTTAAATCCCCTCGATAAGCCGGCACCCCCGTGGAGGAACAGACGGCCCCCCCTGGCCTCGCTGATTGACTCTGCGCAGCCCCGGGACTGCTCGCGCCTCCGCAAATGGGAAGATCTGATAAAGACCTAATCCAATTACAGCTCCGCACTTGCCAATGTTTGTTCTCTTTTAATGGGACTTTGGGTTTGTTTTTTTCTTCTCCTGCAGAATTTCCTGCTGTTCTCTGCTCCGGACGACAAAACAGTGCCAGCCGCAGGAGTACGGTGGTGGCGCGGTGCTGGCGTCAGCAGCCAGGTCACCGCCTGGCCTGATGGACCCACACGCCGTCTCCATCCCATCTCCGGGGCAGAGACCTCTGTGCACTGCAGCCCACCCCACAGCCCCCTGCCAACAGCAGCTCGCCCGAAGCGGGGCTGTGGTGGGGCTGCAGAGCAAAACCTGGGGCGGCTGCAAGCGGCTGCCGGTGGCACGGCTGCGGCACCGCTCACCTGGCTGGGCTGGGGCTGGCACATGGGCTCTGTGCGTGCTCTGGTGCCGGGGTTCAGATGAAGTGCTGTTCGTGTTTATTTGCTCGTGCTCCCTGAGCACAGGTGATCACGCTGCGCTACCTGCCAGTGATACAGCACGTGCAGCGCGCTGCCATCAGGTCAACCGGCGTGACTATTGCCCTCGCCGTCGGGATGTGGCGGGACGGGCAGGCAGTGGCACGTGCCAGCCTGGACCCTCTGCCAGCAGCGAGGCTCGGGCACAGGCAGTGTCAGACACACAGCCCCCCCCTTCCCCATGGCTCCTTCGGTGTTTTAGAGAGAATAAATTGCTAATCAGCAGCCACCCCCTCCTCGGTGTCCTCTGCAGCAATGCTCCAATAATTAATTATAAACTACAATACTGATCAGCTTGCATGTACTCCGTCTGCACTGACAATCATTAACCATAATATGAAATTTATAATGTTGAGACGTGGAACCTGGTGAGATGAACTGCTCTGCTTTTTAATCAGTTTTATGGGATGATATAATGCATTGATCGACAAAGACAAGATACAGTACGTGTTCCTGTGTCTATAGCTGGGCAACCTTATTAATTTAGATTTACAAAGAGTTGCTTGATCTGAAGGGGAGAGAGATGGCAGAGCCACCTGGCACAGGCCAGCCCATTGCCCGCCCTCCAGGAGCAGCAGCGCAGCAGCAGCACAGGTCCCGCTGCAGGGCAGCCCTGCATGGCACAGCCGGGCGGGCGCTCGCTGCAGCCGGCGGGGCCGGCCGAGGCCCCTCTACCGCGTGGACATGGCAGGGGCTCCCCTCGCCTCCCGGGCAGGGCTGCTGGAGGCCCAGCTGGGGAGGCCGTGGACAAGCTGCCGCAGCACTGGGGGTGGAGGGCACGCTGCGCCCAGAGCACTCGGAGACCGAGGCTGGGAGGTGCTGCCAGACCCCTGCAAGACGACGGGAGGAAGAGCCGGGAGGAAGAGCCGGGAGGAAGAGCCGGGAGGAAGAAGAGCTAGCCCAGGAATCAAGGAAGGTGTGAAAGCGATGAATGCTACCTAAAAAGCAAAGCTTTTCACGAGGCTGCTGTGATGCCAGGGGCCGGTGTCCCAGATGGTGCTGGCGGGGGCCCCGCGAGGTTTGGGCAGTGGTGGAGCTGGTCCCGCACATGGCAATGGGCAGCGAGTGCCTGCCCGCGCCTCCCTCCTCCTGGGCTGCATCTGCGGCGGGGGCATCGCCTTCCCAGCCAGCGCGGCCCATGGCGGCCGGACAGCTGGTAACCATATTGGTGCGTCTCGGGCTGTCATTTCGCATTTGCACGCCAGTTCTTGCTCTGCGTCCGGGAGAGGCTGGATTGGTTGTTTTCAGGTCAGAGGCTGCATCCAATACAAGAGGAAAATTCCCATTTCCCCACCAAGCCGTTAACCATGAAGCGGCCTGGCCCCGCTCCTGGACCCCAGTGCAGGCAGCAGAGCGGGGCTGCATCGCCCCCATTGCCACGTGCCTGTGGCTGGGCTGCGGGACCGGGTGTCCCCCCATGGGGCACTGGGATGCGCGTGCCCCCGTCCTGTCCCATCCCGTCCCGTCCCATCTCCAGGGGCACAGCCCAAGCCAGCCACCCCCCAGGCACCTCCGTCCGCCTCCCCACCTGCCCCGGGGAACCTCCACCACCACAGGCTGTCTCCGGACCCACCTGATCTGCAAAAGTCCTACTCGGAGCAGTTTGTCACACAGAGCAGGAAAAACCCACAGCGTATAAAGCTGCGCCTGCAGCACCAAGGACGACCGAGAAGCTCTTGAGCGCACTCAGCGCTGCACCAGTGTTTGACGGGCATGGCTAATCCCCTTAGTCCAACATCAGTCCCGCAGAAAGCAGCTGAAGAGCTGAAAATGGATCCAATTGGTACAGAAAGGGAATGTAATTAGTGCCAGTTAGCACAGCTTTATGGAAAGTAGGTCTTGTCAAAAAATTTGGTTTCATTCTTTTAATTTAAAAGTTTAACTAATGAAAGTAACTGAGAAGCTGTGGTATGCTTAGGTTTCTGTTAGGCATTTGATTTAATAGTACATGACGTTTTGATTAAAAAATTAGCTCTATATAATATCAATAGAGCACACATTAAAAGGATTAAGAATTGGCTGACTGACAGGTCTCAAAAAGTGGTTGTCAATGGGGAATCATCATCGAATGAAGATATTCAACATTTTCATCCGCAATCTGGAAGTAAATATGAAATCACTGCTGATATGACTGGGGATGACGAGGCCAGGGGGCGGAGGAGCCGGCAAGAGGAGCGGTGGGATGGCCGGGACGCTGCCCTGTGCAGGCAGCCCCTGGGGCGCCGCCTGGGGGCCGGGGGCACCGAGCCCCATGAGGGACGGTGGCCGCAGGGGTCCCCAAGCAGCGCACGAGTCCTGCTCGTCCCGGAGCGGGGTGGGAGGCACAGGCCAGCCCAGAGCCACGCGGGGCAGGGTTTGCCGGGCGCCGCAGCCTGGCCATGCAGCCGCTGCGCAGGAATTGTTAATGCGGGAGGGTGGATGGGGGGCAGAGGAAGGGGCCAGTGAAGGAATGGTACAGGGGGGTGCGATGAAAAACTGAACCAGCCCGTTTCAGCCAGAGCACCGCTCTGCCCCGAGCACTAGGGCGGGGGCAGTGGGGCGCTGGACCTGCATCCCCCGGGGCACAGCCTGCTTGCAGCATGGCAGGCAGCGGGTCCCCAGGGCTTCGCGGCGATGCAGGGCAGTGACAGGACATCAGGACTCAACCGCCCACCCCGCGGCCCCCGGGCCCGTGTCCATCCACCGTGGGACACGGCTGGTGCTGCTGCAAAGGCTCCTGCAGGAGCCTCCCGCACAACACCTCTGGGACAGCCGAACCCACAGCCAGCTCCGCAGCCCCTCTCGCCGCAGCACCCAGCCCCTGCGCGGTCCCAGCCTCCACATTGGCCACAGGTCTGGGCACCCCATTTCTTAGAGGAGTTTAAGGGAAGGAAGACCTGTTGCTAACAGAGCCATTCCGTCCCTCCAGCTCTGCTGTGAAGAGCAGCAGCCACCTCTGCTGGAGCTGCTGGCCAGGAGGACTCGCGCACCCGGCGTAAGCGAGCAGCGCTGCAGGCATCCCAGCAGACGCTCCCACCGAGCAGCTCCAGCACTGCCGGCAGTGAGGACATCGCCCGGGTCCCACCTCACGCTGCTCCTGTGCATCATCTGAGCAGCTTGGATTTCAGGGGACGAAGGGGACATCGTGAGCCAGTGTGGTGCCCCGTGTGCCGATGCTGCCCGAGCCATCCAGGCCAGCACCACAAGCGCAGCTGAGCCATGGGGACGCACGCAGCCTCACGCCATCAGCCGCTCCCTGGCACAGGCAGGGTGCCGCGGTGCCATCCTTCTGCTGGCCTTCAGCAGACAGAGATTTTTGAAAGGCAAATCTTTATTAGTGCAGTGAATGTGTCTAACACACATTAATTCCCAATTGTGAATGCTTTCAATTAGCGACTGCAGGCACTCAGAGTGCTGGATGTGTTCATTAGTGACATGGCCTTGCCGCTCAGTGACAAGTCAGATGACAAACCTGTCTGAGGGACTCGTAAGGGTTTCAGCTGTGGCAAAGCTCTTGCACTAGCAGGGGGAGAGGGGCGGGAAGCTGAGCTTCCCCAGGCGCCTGCAGCAGCGCAGGGACGTGCTCCCACTGCTGGGCAGATGCCCCACGGGACCACGCACAATGGCAGAGCCGGCGACACAGCAGCCCCACACCCACGGCCCAGTGAGGGTGACCCGGTGCCTATGACAGGTGCAGGCTGGTGGAGAAGCCCACTCTGTCCGGGCCTCAGCACATCCATCACCAGGAGAGGCGTTTGCAAAGCCTCTGGGGCCACTGCGAATGCTGAGTCCTCAAAACCCTGCCCAAGCAGATGGCCCCAAGTCACCTCCAGAGCCACCTGGGGAGCAGAAGAACTTGTCCTGTCCTTGCCCACGGGCAGGGGGGGCACACAGCCGTGGCATGGCTGTGGCGCTGCCCGAGCTCAGTCTGTGGTGCAGATTTACCCCCCGGGCATCGCCGCCCTCGGCAGCCAGCAGGGCTCAGCTGGGCGCCCAGTCTGAGCACCTGCAACAGCCCTGTAACAGCTTTGTGCTTCCACAGGGCTCTGCTGGCCCAATAAAAGATTATCAGCTAAATAAAACAAGAAGTGAGTGATGCCACTATGCCCTGCTGGATTGAAATTGTGTGAGCAAAGTGGTTTTCTCGGGGAGATTTATTTCCGCTGCTGGATGCAGGCAGCCAGCCCAGCAGAGAGAATAAGCCTTTCGCTCTGAGGCCACTGCTCCCTCCTGAAGTCAGCACTCAGTTTTTATTTCATTTTTGAGGGAATCAGAACAATAAAGGAAATATAAACAGATATTCGCTCAGCGCTAGCACAGGAACGGGTGGAGGCGCACACATGCGTGCACACGCACACGCACTGGTGCACGAGCCGCGTGCTCTGGCTTCTGCCCCGGGCCCTGCCCTCCACCATGTGAGCAGCACCCAGTGCCCCGTGCACACGGGGGCTGAAGCACTGTGATTCGCCTTCCCAAGGCGGGTGCGTGCTGCCCCGCTGACAGATACAGAACACTGCTGTACTCTGCCAGTGCCCGGGGGCAGTGAGTGGGAAGGGGAAGATGCGTTGACCTGGTGCATACAGAGGAGTTACAGAACTGACTGTGATTGATGCACTCGCAGACAGCGCGGTTTGGGCTGAAGCAGAGCCAGCTGTTACAATATTTTAAATATCAACAAACCAAAACTCAGCTCACGCTGAGTTACAAGGGAGCACTTCCAGTCCCCAGCACTGCCCCTCACCTGGGCGGCTTTCCTGGCCCTGTGCTGCTGCAGGGCTCAGCACCCCCGGGCAGCAAAGCCCAGCAGCCAAACGCTTTGCTTCACCCTGGACCAGCACTCACCAGCAGCCACTGAGCAGAGGGCAGCATGGCCGAGGTCTCCTGTGCCCCAGCAAGCTCTGCAGCTCACAGCAGATGCTGTCGCTCCTGCTTTCAGCGCTGCGCACCCACACAGAGGCCGTGCATGGACAGGGACGAGTCCCCAGGGACTCAGAGGTCCTCGGAGGAAGCTGCAGTCTCTGCCGTGGGCAATTGCCCATGGTCAGGGACAGAGCCCCCAGGCTCCACCATGCCCCAGCCTGCAGGGAGCAACCAAGGCACCCAAACGCCGCATCCGGGATTATCACTTTTGTGCTGCTTGGCGCGATCCCCCTGCAGATGTCATGGCAGAACTGGAGCCTTAAACTGCTCTCCTTCGCCTCTTCTACTGTGAGCTTCGATTCCAGATACCATCACCCCGTAATAACTGGGCACCCCGTAATATCTGCTCCTGCATGAGTCCCGCTCACTGAAAAGCATGCCATTATATCGCCAGTAATTGTAAATATTGCAAAGTGCTCGAGTCAGCAGTCTTGCTGAATTTTGCTTTCAACATCTGCAGCCCTATAAATCTTTGTCTCCTTCAGGTGAACCATGCTCTCCACTCAGGCTCCAATTTACATCCATCGGCACAGTCAGCGCAGCAGCACCCAGCCCCGACCCCACCACCACCGCCCCTGGGGACCGGGGCCGTGAGGGATCTGCTGGCCTCCTGGGAGCCACGGGCAGCCCCGGCCCCGCCAGCACCAAGCGGCCACGTTGCAACGGGCCCAGCGGCCACTGGCACCATTCGCTCTGTGCCAAAACCCTTCTACTCACCAGACCTTCCCTGGGCTTTTTTTTTTTTTTAATTGTTTTCAAAACAGATTTCATGTGGTCCCAAAATGAGACCATGATTGTAAATTAAAGTGTAATTAGCCTTTACGCTTTTATATTCATTAACTCTTCTCTGTTAATGATGCAGAGGCTGGAGTACAAACCCAGCATTATGAAACCACATCCAGGAAATAAAATAGTGATTTAGATAATGGCCAGAATGTATTGCTACTTACACATAATTAAACAAATGCTCAATTTACACTTGGAAACATGAATGAATGTTGATTAACCCCAGCCCAACGACTCTGCTGGTGATGTGGGTAAGTGGCCGCGCTGCCGGCAGGGCAGGCAGGGCAGGCAGGGCAGGGCAGGGCACCCGCTGCCCCAGCGCATCTGCCCGGCCCAGATGTGTCGCGCAGCCAGACCCATGGGAGGCTCCGGCTCTGCAGATCGGTGCCAAAATCCACCCTGCCACAGCGCCCACGTCCCTGCTGCCGCATGGCCGGGGCAAGCAGCAGGGCTGCTGCTGCTGAGGCTGGATCCAGCTCCTCGCAGGGCGGCAGCGGGGCTGGAGCGGTGCCGTGGCGAGGAGGCATCGCCTCTGCTCCGGCCAAGCGGTGCCGTGGGGCTGCAGGGGCCGCGGGTGGGCTCTGCCTCCACTCACGCACAGGCTTTGTCTCCCAGTCCCATGAGCCTCCTGCCCTCCAAATGTGCCAGTTACTATGGAGACATTGCCTCGTTAGCACAGGAGGAGCCTAACGAAGTCCACTTGTGCAGGATAACGTTATTTGCTGCCACAGATCTGGACACAAGGAGCACGGGTGGAGGCTCGAACGGTGGGCCCGTGCCCCATCTCCCCCTCCTCATCCTCATGGCCGCTGCAAGCCTGGCTCCAGGCCCCACACAGCCACAAAGCAAACCCAAGGACCGGGCCAGACTGCAGGGAGGGCTCATGGACCCGCCGTAAGGAGCTGCAGGATCTGGCGTCCGCTCTGGTGCCAAGCGGGGCCCCCACGGCGTTTCCCGATGTGGTCAAGCATGGGCGCCCAGCCAGGTCAGGCAGTTCCTGCTCCCGGGGCCTTTTCCCAAGCAGAGGGGCTGGTGGCAGCTCCACGGTGCTCCCTGGGCTCACTGCAGCCCCATGGCCCAAACCCGCCTCCGCCCCGCGCATCCCTCAGCGCTCCGCAGGGGCCAGGGCGGAGGCGGCGGACAGGCTGTGGCGTGGCGAGACCTCTGCTCCCAGGGACCAGGTTCATGGATCGTTGACTCAGCGGGCCATAATGGCTCCATCTATCGGGGTCAATACGGGTACCTTTGACACATGATAGACAATAATTGCTCCTGCTTAGAGACTTTTTAGTTCATGGATCATTGACCTGATGAGCTGTAACAGCTTCGAAGGCGGCTGCGAAGGCGCTGTACACCCCTGCGCTTAAAAGCCCTCAGGAAAGAGCGACCGTGTGAAGCCACGGCACTGGCACACGAGGGGGTGCCAAGGCCCGTGCAGGGCCGCCCTTAGAGGGTAATCGCCAGGGACAGGGTCCGCGCCTTGGCCTCCGTGAGAGCAAAGGCACTGGAGTTACTGGAGCAGAAGAGCGCTGACAGGGAGGAGCACGGCGCTGCGCCAGCGCAGCCAGAGCCTGGGCTCCTGTGGCTCAGCCGTGTGGCGGCCCCCAGCCCACGCAGCCCCCAGCCCATGCCCTCTCCGTGCGCCCCGCAGCAGGCAGCAAGGCTGCAGCAGCCCAGGCACCGGCCCAGCCCTCGCCCAAATGTGCAGCAGAGCGCGGGTTGCCCGGGCAGCCCTCCTGCGGCGTGGCCGACGGGAGCAGCAGCCATCAGGAACCACCGCGTCCCCGCCACACCACCCTCCCTCCAGCATCCCTCGAGGGCCGCGGGACGCGACCAGCGCGCGGGGACGGGCTCCCCTCCCAGGGCCTGGAGCTCCCCTCTGCGATGGCAACTTCCAGGTATATGATTTAATGAAAGGCACAATAAGAAGTGAAACAATTAGAATTTCTGCCTCATTATCATGGTAATCTTATCAGTCGGATAATGAGGTATTAATGGAGATTTAATGTGCCTCTCATAACAGAATCCCTTGGAGAAAACACATAAGGAAATTGCTGTAAATCCACTTAATGATGGAAAGGTCCCCAAACACCATATTCCAGAGGATGAAAAATGCTGGATGCAAATGAGAGAGAATCAAGGTCAATA
>VXAA01002816.1:574435-601707 GCA_013399115.1 Anseranas semipalmata
TTTTTTTAGTCTAGCATGCTCCCAGTTACCCCCAAATGCATTATTTTTCTTCCTAATACGCGCATGCTTATTAAAAGAATTAATTGAGGTTTGTGATCTTTGCAGAAGAACTCACCTTTATGAGAACAAAGACCAGAACAGGAACAAAATCATCTGCCCCAGGTACTGAATCTTCATTTGCCAGACTAAGCAGATTCATGATGGTTGAACACATTCGCAGGATACACTGTACTTTGTCTCGAGGGGTTTTGTAAGCGCTTATTGTGCGGATTTCAGACTGTGCAGATGGCCATGGTGCCTCCCGGAGATATACCTAGGAAAAAGAAACACATTGCCTGTTTTTGTTTGTCCAAGCTACTAATGTGCACCACAGAGAATCTGAGGTACCAGAGACTTGCAGGCAGGAGCAAGGCTCCGGATAAATGGGAAGCTCTAGGTCAAGATGGTTATATTACACTTGGAACGAAGAGGTGGCTTCCTGCTATGTTATAATGAAAAGCTACAAGGAGACAACACAATTAAGATTATTAGCCTGTATTTCTTCCCGACTTCTCCAGTACGCTATTTTGAAAGAAGGTAGAGCTGTATGTCTCAGTCTTCCATATAAGCAGCTTTATGAACGCTCACCATTTGGACTCATACAGCTCAAGCACTGAACTAGGAAGGCTGCAAACATTCAGCCTCTCACAGACTTCTTAAGCCTACCAACCTGCTTTTAGTTACCTTATTAACCATGAGAAAAGTGAAAACATTGGGCAAATTCACAGATGTGTCAAGGTTCTATTAATGATGGATAGTTCTGAAAGCTAACTTGATAACTGCAAACCACAGACATAGCATATGAATCACATTAGAAGTATAAAGAATTGAAATCTTGTCTTTTGAAGGAAACTATCAGAAAGTTACTGCATCTTAGTGCAGTGTAGTACTACTGCTTCGGTCTTAATGCCAGAACACAGGGGGAAAAATGAGGGAAAGACAACTCAGAAGAATCAGTGGAGGATACCGAAGTATTGGCACTGTGTTTTTCCTGCAGGGTGCTACAGCTGGCACAGATAGAAAAGGAATGTTTTTAAATGTAAAGCAAAACAATCCTCCCGCCATCACAAATACAATCAAAACCCAAGAACCCCAACACACAAAGTGAAAGAAAGAAGAAGTTGTTACCTCAGGTATCTGAAGTGCTTTGTGGTTTGCAGTCACTACTTTAGATAACCTTTGTATGTGTTCATGAAGGACCCTAAAAACAAACACCAAAAAATAAGAGTAAAACATAAGCAGCAGCCAGCAGTCCCCTGGGGTTTCCCACTAGTTTCAGGTTTGGTATACTACAAGAAAGATCTTCAGGAATGTATATCATGATAGTCCCAGCTAGTGGACTAGGTCAATAAGCAACACAGAGGATTTTGCCACACAATCAAGTACAACTATGCAGGCAGTAAAGGCTTCAAAAAAAAATGTAAAAAAAAAAAAAACCAACAACAAAAAAATAAATGCATGGAAAGTACCATACTAAAACAGAAAATGGAAGGAGTGAGTCCTGAAGCAGATTTTAATCATTCTCTCAGCATACACACTGCAGAGCTGAAAGTTGTATCTCAAGTCATTACACTTATAATTTTATTTTATTCTAGCAGTTTGCTGCAAACACAAACTTTTGCACATGATGCCAAAGCACTTCTTTGTTCTTGTACAAAATCTTCTACGCGGAAACATAAGGCAGTCATGCCACACAAGCTTAAGACAATCAAGTCTGTCACGAAGACCACAGAACTTCTATCTGCACCAACTGCAAGAGAGAAACCAGGTACTTCAAATTGCAGTCACTTACTGGTCACGCAAAATATCTCCGTCCTGATTAGGGTAGAACGCAAGTTTGAAAATACGATTCATCACGCTGCGCTCTATAGCTAGTTGTGCATCCTGAAGCTGTTCTTCACTGGCGTTCTGCCATATGGCATCCTGAGCCATTGCCCCATATAAGAACTGGAGAAAATCTTCAACTTGAGCTGTTTTATCATCTGCTGCCGTAAGTTTCTGGAAATCTGATAAAAAGCAAAAAGAGAACACATTCAGTTAAAGTAAAAACGACATTATTTCCGAGATGTTTTTCTGGAAAGAAGAGCCCAGAATCCATTTCAGGCTTCTTGCTAGGCAACACTGGGGCTCTGTTTTGCCCACACTCCAGTCAGGGAAATTCAAGCAAAAACACTTGAATCAAATATAGGAAATAAAGGAAAAGCATATAGACCATATTTAGCGAAGCATACAGTCAAAATACTTTACTTGATACTGTATTAATCACTTCCTTTGCAGTACCAGTTCTTGCGCCTTCTTTCCAGCCGCCCACAGAGATAACACACAGAACAATCACTAGAACTGGTAGGAACCTGGGCATGCAAAGTTGTCGGGGGTGGTGGTGGTGGGGAACCTATGTGTACCATTTTCTACCGCTACTTTTATTAAGTATGCGTAGTTGCAACATTCGTATTTATCTACAAAATACAGAACAAGTGATGCAGCCAAGTTAATGCAGCATGACCAAATCACTGGCCATTCATCAGCATCATATTTATAGCATTCTGCACCAGAAGACAACTGCCACTCACATCTGCCAGCAGCCTAAATGCCACAGTTGCCAATTTCTCTTTCAGATCATCCAGGAGTAGCTGCCTCCTTTCTGTCCAATGAAAGGGCTTAACTCCTTCCTGGGTCACTGAATCTTGTTATCAGAACTTTAATCCCAGTAGATATAAATTCTTAAACTAATACCAGCCTACTCAGACATATTTAATATGCAGCACTATATGCTCCAGGAGCAAGAACTGACTCCAAATTTCTTATGTGCTTCATTAAGTCAGGTATGTGCATACATAACATAGAAATAATTTGTATTAAGAGACCCTGTTTTGAGAGACTTGTCTTCCTGTGCCAATATCCCTTATGACATTTTTGTATCTTTGATTAATCTGATTCAAACTACTACCGTTTACCACATCTTCCAAGGTACAGCCACAGGATCTGTACTGATGACTAAATGCTGCAACTTAAATTATCATTTCGTAATTTGTCAGTTGATCTGAAGTAATTAATAGTATTCATGCTTG
Organism: Anseranas semipalmata; assembly: GCA_013399115.1. Taxonomy (NCBI): domain Eukaryota; kingdom Metazoa; phylum Chordata; class Aves; order Anseriformes; family Anseranatidae; genus Anseranas; species Anseranas semipalmata. Next base: position 577,543 of record VXAA01002816.1, read on the forward strand.
CAGCAGACGCTAGATAGTATGACTTAGCATAAATTTTCAGGCCAGGTGAGGTCAAATTACTTTCATTCTCCTAGCCCATGAAAAACACAGACGGTTACCACAGCTTAGCTGACACAACACACTGTTAAATCACAGTAATCTGTACATTTGAGCCATTAATTCAGGAGTTGAAATGAAGACTGTTTTAGGAATCTGCTCCTCAGATCAGAAGTTGTACTTTAAAACATTAACCCAAGCCAGCAACTAAATATGGAGTGAAGGAATATAAACAATCCACAGTCTGCATTAATCTTACCTTGAATAAACTCCCTTATTTTCTTTTCTTTGCTCTCTAGCAATAACCTCACGCATACTGTAGTGAAGTATCTGTTGGCCACTTCTTTATCTCGCAGGACTCTTTGCAACAGCCTTTCCAAGTGTGCTTGGGTCGTTTGCAGGCCTTGGCGACACCGAGTTAAATAAGCAATATATGGAGCTCTTTTCCTAAAAGAAGTATTCTACATTAGATTCACAGAGAAGATATAAAATAATAGCTTTATAAACTGATAAATTATAGTGCAGGAAGAATCTTCAATCTGTTGTTTTTAAAACAAAGATAACACCTGAATTAGGAAGTTCAGTCTTATACAGACTTTTCTGCCTGAATTCAATGCCCTTGCAGCACTCCAGAACGCAAGACTAAAGCGAATTCTAAGCTGCATCTTTTGTGTGTTAGAGCTGACCATTAGCCACAAACTTATTTAATTCAAGTTTATTACTACCTGAACTGACTGGAGGTCCAAACTTTAAGCCATTCCCAGAAATAGGAGACAATTTCATCATTTTGTGGGAAAGCAGAAATGGAATAATCTGATTTGGTAAAGTACAATTTAAATCAAAATGGATCTTTCCAATCTGTTAGTGAATAAATATATGCATTCATAAACCCACTAATAATAAGATACAGAACAAACTACCTATAGTCCTCTGCAATAGAGGCCAGCAGCTTTCGACAGGTCCTGTTATCAAAGCGGCTTACACATCGCATTGTTTCTTGCAGCTGGGCCATCAAGTTCTTGTCTTGAAGGTTAATAGCTTCAGCTAGCTGAACTTTCAAGAAGCACACTATTTCATTATCTAATAAAGAAAAAAGGAAAATTATTAAGGATATAGGCATAATGAAGAATGGAACAATTTTCTTGAATATGGGAAACACACATGCAACAGTTTAAACCAAAACTTCTGTACATGAGACAGCGTTAATTTAAGTCTTTCGAATTTTCCAGGTATCAAGGGATAAGTTTTCATATCACCATCTTATTTAGTATTTAGAATTATTCTGAAATGTGAAGAGGACCAGACAAGGAGACAGTCTGCAAATAAACCTACAATGGATGGATGAAAACACAAGACATGCAAATTAAGTGAATATGAAGACTCATATTATTCAAGACACTATCTTACTACTATAGGGTAATTCCCAACAGTACACATATTTTGGGAGTCTGTTCTACAGCTTCAGGCTCTCTCTATACTGAATCTGAGATACTTCATTACAAAAAAAGTGAGACCAGATTTAGTTGGCAGTCTTGTTTGTGGAGTAAGAAAACTTTCTTGAGGACTAAAGAAGGCCTATGCCTTCTACAGCTATGCCAAACAGAAGTTACCATAAATGGTGCAGTACAGGTGCCGTTAAGACAGCAGAAAAGAGGAGATGCATACAATGCAAAACATCTGTATGCACAAAGAAAATTTACCTTCAGGGTCTGTGTGATCTGGTAGACCATTCCTTGTTGAATGTGTCAACATTGGAAAGGCAACAGAATCTGCTGAACAAAGAGCCAACCTCAATTTCTTCTTTGCATCCCTTAAAGAGCAAAAACATCTTCTTAGCAAAGTCACTGCAAGGACTGCTTCTTCATTAAGCAGTCTATAGTTTTTTTTTTNTACTGACTGATGTTATTTAATGTAATTTTAATACACCAATGTTGTCAAGACTTTAGAGCATCAGTTCTTTTGATATACCACCTAGACCAGTTTCAAAGGTATTTTTCCAAACACTGAATTGCTCTCTCCTCTCAGTTACAATATCCCCCACTACCTCAGTGGAAACAAAACAGTTTGAGATGCTTAAAACTAAAAGCACAGAAATTTACAATTAATGAAGACACCATTATCCACATTTATATTTGTGGGAATCAATCACATGGCTTCAGCTTTTAACTCTACTTTGTGGTTAAGGTTAAACTTGCAAATGTGTTTACCTATAGGAGAAAGCAGAACTTTGTGGCTGTGCTACTTGACTTGCAGAGTCTGGGAGATCATCTGCAGACATGTTTTGCAAAGCCTCATCACGTGGAGAGTCATGCACACTCTCACCGTCCCCTGTAGTCTCTATGAAAACAAAACGTTACACTTCAGTAGAGGAGTCAGAAGAACCACCTAGACTAATATTCTCTATTTTCTTCTTGTTAGTATAAGGGGGGAAACGGAGACAGCAAGTAAGATAACTTGTTCTGAATAAGTGGAAAAAGTATATTGAAAATACACAATCTGCAAGTCACTAAGAAGTTGTATCAGTTTTAAAAGGCAATATACTTCTTCAGTATCCATTTAAAAAAAAAAAAAAAGCAAGCTGGTAAGAGATGTGCTATTAACAAACAACCACCTCAACGGCAACATGGAAGAGCTGTCCTTGGGAATACTGATTTAATTCTCAATCTCAAACTACCCTACGGGTTAGATGAGAAAATGTTCCTGTTTTAGAGCTCACATTGTTCAGCTGTTAGCACTAACGTTTGTCTAGAACACTGAAGTGTTTTTATCTTTAAGGAAGAAAAAATACATGTTGGTGATGACTATAAAGGCAGGTTCTTACCTCCACTGTCATAGTTTACTAAAGCTCCTTCACTAGGACTGGTCCGCTTAATTGCATTCCTGTATTTGTCCAAAATATCTTCTGCAGCTTGTGCCTGCGCACTGAGCCTTGGGCTGGGATCATCTGAAAAGGCCATTAAAAACAAAAGGAGTTAACCTTGTATTGTGCCAGCTGAAAGCAAAATACAAAAATTTAGACCCACGCATTGGGACTCTGCCTTTAGCCATAACAAACAAATAGCTGCTTGTGTTCCATGTAACCACAATTCAAATACATTTATAAAGTCTGAAGCAAAAGCAGGAAAAAAAAACGTAATGAAAGTGAGCAAATAAAGACAGATCCTTAGCATATTTATACTGTAGACACAAACAGTTCTTATATATTTCAAGACTTCCAGAAATGACAAGGCAAACAGAAAACTAAACACCCAGGTCCAAATTATGTTTAAATTTAGCAGCACTTAAAGAATTATCATACACGTGTCTGCAGCTAGCCTTACAGCTCAGCTATGATAAGGACATGAGCTTTTTAGAGACTTAAAAAAAAAAAAAAAAAATACTTGAGTCAAGATTCCAGTACTATACACATTGATAGAAGCATGACAATTTAAAATCAGTCTTCAAGGCAACAAGTCTTTATCCACTTTCTTATTCAGAAAGCCAGTTGTGAACTTTAACTACAATAGCGCATATCTTTCTGTAAATGGACACCTAATGGGCACTCTGGAATTCTACAAGGCATGTTATGAGAGAAAATTACTATGATGACATTATTCACATACCTTGAAGTGTTGAGTATCTGTCGGGTACCATGTCATCTTTGTCTTTTTCTTGTTTTTCTTTCTTTCTAAATGGAATAGGAGCTGAAAATGCAAGGTACTGTATCAGGAACTATGCTGAGATAATGGCCAGATTGAAGAAACTTTAAGAAAATGGCTGACGAGGAAGTTTGTCACCAAATAAACATCAGCAAAAGCATAAGCCTATCTGTGGGGTGGAGCAGAACTGTGCTGTCATCATATGTAGTAAGCTTTACCATTAACAGACATACTATCATGAGCCAGGTAGAGCGCTCCTTTCTGAACAGCTTTGCCTTGCAGGTACAGCACACTCTATGCTATTATTAGGAGTCAGGTTGCTTTCCACTTTATTTACTTTTTCTTTATACTTTAAGTTAGCCAACAGTTGTAACTCAAATATTGGTCATAATGACATGAATCTTTTCTGGCAACTCCTTCCCATTAGTAAGTCCAGGGAAAAGATGCAAAGACAGTACATTGTGAAATGGAAAAGCAAACAAAGTGATATTAAAATACTTATATTGTTATCTATAGTCACGCTAAGGCTGTGAGGATTATGTTGGGTCTTTTCTAGCTGAAAGCCTGTTTTTCAAAAATACAATAATATCTAACATTTCATACATTGTTCCATCTCTGCTTGTCATTATCCACATCATGAAAGCCAAATTTTATCTTGAACAAGCTTCACTTTGTAAATAAGCCAAAGTCTAATTCCCATTCATACTGTGCTCCAAGAGATATTCTATGTTATCAATATCCTTCAACTAGCAGGCTACCACCTGTAGAAAATTAAGACTAGTTCTCAGTGAAGCTGCAATGAAGTTAATATCATACACTATTAATATGCAATGACTGTCCATATAAGGATTCCAAGGTTAGCGAATGATTAAGATCACGCTATGTCAAACCAAATTAACCAAATTCTTTTTAGTTTACGCAACTTTTTATAGGTACCACATACTCTGTATTTCAGTATTTCTCCCCTTACTGCACCACTTGCAATTTTATAAATAAGAATCCTTTATTTGTTAAAATGAAACATGACAGGTACTACTGTGTACCAAGTCTAGGTCAGTCTGGTCAGCTACTCAGAGTGAAACAGTAACATTTTCTATAGAAGTGACTAAAGATATAATAAAGGCAGTCTGTACTAAGGTACCAAAACCACACAGACATGATCCTACCTTTGGGCATGGCAGACGCAAAACGTTTTCTCCACCATGGCTTGTTTCTGTCAGACTTCTCATCATCACTGTCTTTTCGCTCTTCAATCTGTAGAAGGACGGAGTCTGTATTTTAGTACATATCACATCACATGTAAAGACAGAATTTCTCCTCAACGTCTACTAGTTATGCTTTATCAACTGTAAAAACAGAACTACAGCAGAGTACAAAAAGCTATAGCAGGTTAACTTAGAAAAACCCCTCCTGCAGAGGGCACCCTAAGAACACAAAGCCAAAGCTGTTAAAAAATTAGATTTACTTTTTTTTTTTTTAAATTAATTTATTGCTTTTCAGGATGCTGCAGCATTTTAAATTTTAACAATACGACAGAACTATTTCTGAAGTCCCACCAAGTTAAGTAAAGCTCATCCAGTAAATTTAAGAGGAACCAGGTATATTTAGGTCACTCTGAACATCTGTAGTTTTATCCTGCAAAACGTTATTGGCCAATTTTTAAAAAGTACCCAAAGTACATTGTAACTCCTTGGCTGAACACATTTAATACCAGCTTTCTGGCATGAGCCAGAAATCAAACAAACAAAAACATAAAATTAAAAATAGGAGCCTCACCTCCCCCCTAGAGGAGTCTTTACTGGGAGATGAAGATGATGACTGAGATGCAGCCACCAGAATAGCTGCCCCAGCATTGGTGGTTGGCATCGGAAGCTCCCTCTCCTCATTACCAGGACGTCTGTTCCACCCAGGATCACTCATAGGTCTCCGAACTGATGATACTATATCTGAACTCCTACTGCGGACTAGTCTTTCTGGATAAGAATGCCTCTGCTTGAACGCTTCTAAATCGGCTGGAATTAAAGCATGAGACCCGAAGTTTGGTAATCGGGCCTCATTACCTCCCATTGCTCCTTCCAAAATTGGTGGATCTGGTGGTGGGTGAGACGGTCTTGCATAGTGTACTTTAGGCCTTACTACAGCTGATACACCTGAGGTAATGAACACAAAGGAAGCCACACACATTTCTGTTAACATTCATCTGAATTAGCTGATACTAACATAGAAGTATTGAATGCCAATCTTTATTAAAAAAAAAAAAAAAAAGCTTATTCTTTACAACCTACCCTCACTTGATGACAGAGGGTCAAACAATGCAAGCAAAGAATCTGTCTGAGAAGGAGGAGATGTCAACTGACTAGCTCCTGAAACACAGGTTAAAAAAAAAAGTTAGCACTGTTCAAAGAACTACCTACACATACGGAACATTGAAAAAACAGCCCTCAGTAACAGTTCACAAAGTTTATGTTCTAAAACATTATAATTAAAGATATTATGATATGGAAAGATTTCTGTCTAGTATGCCAAAATGATCAAAGAACTGCATCACAAAAACGGAGGAAATCTGGAGGAGCAGACCAATTCTAAAGTGCAAGAGGACAGCCAATGTAATCAAACAGAATTAGCAAAAGGTGATCTCAGATTGAAGGATCAAGCTCTAGTGCTATAAAATACTGGCATGTCTTTGTCAAACAAATACAGCGCTAGCAAATAAGGAAAATGTTGAGCTTCTCAGCGACCAGAGCTTTGAAATAGGGAAAAAAAAACAGGAGAGCAAAAAGTTTTCTTTCACTCTGAGCTTCTACTGTGCACCTACTACGATGTAAAATTTTAGGATTCTAAATATGTAATTTTAACCAGTGTTGTGAGACCCCAGTTATCAGAGATTTTAATTCTCATTTACAGGTATCTCACTTACCATGGGCTGTTTCATCCATGTCAGGACTTGTCACAGAATCTTTTCCCCCAAAATCAGAGCTACATTCAGACCTGAGATCCTCGATCTTATTAGGAATATCTTCAGACGTTGCACTAATACCTTACATACAACAAAAGAAACATCTTTAATACTCTTTCAGACAAAAAGGATGTAAATCCTGAAGCCATTAAAATGTCTGGTGAACACTGCAATAATCAAGTCCTAACTCACAGTAGCACCTAGAGGCATTCTGAATTTCAGTAGTCCTAAAGTAAGATTTTATTATTTCTGCTTTACATCTTCAATGGTTTTAACATAGCCATGAATACACTTTGGAAACAGGCATTAGAAAGATGCTTCATTCTGCTAAATACTTTGCAGAAATCTAGGAACTGAAGTACAAATATGCTGATTTACTTAAAATTATGATAATAAACTAAATATAAGAAAGTTAGGAGTTTTTTCTAAATCAATGCTCCACTGCTAACCACTGCTACTGTAGCACAGAGTATTCGATGCACTGCTACCTTTTTATTTATTTAGTAAGATGAACAAAGAATTACTGCTTTGAAAATTCCAGAATGAGTGCAAGAAATTATATATAACTTTTCTCATGAAACTAAAGCAAGTGCATCAAAGGATATGCTGATCATGTTCTAATATACCAACGTGTTTTCAGAGACAATTAAACACACCTGATACAACGCTGAGGCCTGGTGTACTGGGTCGAGAACTGACCTCCCTTACATCTGTGTCATCAGATGTGCTACCCAGCCCAGAACAGCTTTCCAGTTCTTGCAGTCTTTCCTCCTGTTTTAGGTCTGGGGCCTCTACAAAGGGAGACAACACAGAGAAGAGAAAAAGTATCATTACGCAATGCCGCTCCCTTAAAATTCCCATACAAAAAGAAGGGTGGGAGGCTTGATTTAGAATACTAGTTTTCAAGCTAACTGAACGACTTCAGCAAGAGTTTTCTCCCAATACATAATGCGGGAGTCTGCACAGATAGCAATGCCCTATTTGCATAGGCATTTTGACAAGTTTTTACTGGTTTAAGTATTGTATTACTTAGAGACAACAGTGTACAGCCAAAACAACCAAAGTAAACTGTGATCAAAGATAGCACTACTAAACATCACTGGGAAAGAAAGCAAACAGAATTTTGCTTTGGACTCCCTTCTCTCCCTTTTCAGCCCGTAAGAATTTCTTAAGTAACACTAAGTCTCTTATAATTTTCTCCATCTTCTCCCTGCCTCGGAATAATTCATCCTTTTAATACTAGAAGTAGTCACAAGTATTAGCTTAACCTTAGGACAATAGTTTCTTGAGGAAACGTAGAAAGAGGTTGTTGCTTTGAATTATATGCCTCTGGTTCACACTAAAGAAATAAACACAAACTACACAATTCTGACCTGAATCGCTTGGTAATACTTCCACACTCCAGGCCTCACTTGTGGTTTCCGATATGGTTGAGCCTGTGCATGGATCAAGCAACACAGATCCTGAACCTGGTAAACACAGCAAGCTGCCTAGCATGTTCTCTGCAGCTGCACCTGCAAAAGTAAAGCAGAAATATATAACTAGATATATACTTCCTAAAGACGGGTCTAATACAAGAGAAAAACAATAACATATTGCAAGTGTCCTTAACAAACTAATAATGAAAGACAGTGTTGTAAACATAGAAGCGAGCAAACTCAATACAGATCATGCACACAAAATCCTCCTACAGAAAAGCTCCACTTTAATCAGTGAAAACACCTATTTAGAAAGAGAGAAGGGCTCTGCAGCTTCACCATTTTACAGCAAGCAGGAAGCATTTTAACATACCAGATGCACAACTGAGTTACCTGCAATTTCTTGCAAATGGTCTTCATCAATATTTGGATCAAAGTCACTACCCAAGACATCTGTACTCCAAGTTTCGCTCACAGTTTCTGATATATCTCTGTCATCAGTTAACCCCATCATATCACGGATTTCAAATTTACGGAGCTTGTCATCAAGATTATCCTGAGTTGTGGCTATACAAAAATAAAAAGTTCTGAATTTTTTGAAAGATTTCTTTGATTACTTCTAATTGAAAATCTCTAAGAGTACATTAAAGGAAACAAACAAACAGAAAACCACAAACACTGATTCTGTCAGATGAGTTAGTGTTTAAAAGTAAAGCCTGTAAAGCACTATTACACTACTCAAGAAATGCTGCCTGAAAGCAATTAAGTACACTTGAGACTTAAGAAGAAAAATCTTAAACAACACATAGTGACCTATCAACCAATCTGACAGACAAAGTAATGGATAAAATTTAACACACTATCAAGAAACTTATACAATTCCAATAAAAAGAACTTATCACAGAATTGTTGAGGCTGGAAGGGACCTCCAGAGACCATTCAAGTCCAAACCCCCTGCTCAAAACATGGTCAATTACAGCAGGTTGCTCATGGTCACTTCCAGTCTTGTTTTGAAAATCTACAAGGTTGGAGGCTTCAAAACCTCTCTGGGCAACCTGTTCTGGTGTTTGACAAATATATATTAAACAGAAAGCTATTCAGATGTTTTAAGGCTACTCCAATTCAGACCACCTTATTCCCTTGAAGGGAAAGTTAGTATCGAGCAAAACTTTACAAGTAGTTTCCTATAAAGGACCTAAGTCTCAAAATTCCATGCAATTTTCTTTTCCTATCGACTACAAGAAATATTTCTAGGAAGAAAAACAAAACAAAAACCAGAAATAAATGCAAAATTGATCGCACAGGGTGAACATTTACTTATTTTTTTCCCCAAACTAGTAAATTTCTCAACCTTTTTCCACAGAACTTTGGCTTTATCATCTACAGCACCTCAGACACTTGTTTCAGAGAATTTGCACCTGCCTTGTTCATGCTCTAACAGCTGCAGAGCTTCAACACCATTGCTCCCAGAGGGGCCTGCACCAAGCTCTGATACAGACTCCCCTTCTAAATCCAAAGACGATACAGAGTTGGAGCGATTTGAAGGACCTGTGAAAACACATTTTACTGTAAATCTACTTTGAATAACAGTTCCCAAATATACAGGATTAACAATCCAGGACACAATTAACAGCAAAGATTAAGAGAAATGAAGTAGTACTTCCAAATAAAAATACTGAACTGATGAACTAAGTGTTTTGCTACTCTTGATCCCTAGTCTATAGGTACTTAACCTGCACTGTGATTTGTACTTCACATGGATGGAGGACCATACTGACTTTAATAACCTACAGATACATTACCAGGTATAGCTATAATCTCACCATTACCATACTTCCAACTAAAAGTGAATAAAACCTTTGTCATTTAATTGCCCATTAACGTGTTTGTGTATTTTGAGAAGAAAGAAATAGAGCAAAAACTACCTTACAGAAGTTATACAAAATAACGCACACTAAATAATTTGTACAAACCTCTTCAATACCATAGATAAACCTCTGCTTTGTTGTGTCTGAGGTTCATATAACGGAGTTGTCCTGATTCTGAGACATGTTAATAGTTTATTAAAACACGATGAAAAAAAGTCTGAGAACTCTAAGTTGAGAGTGAAGTTGGATTATCTTAGTAATTAGTAGTGCACTTAAAAAAAAAAATCCCTCTGCTTTCTTCTTCTAAATACACTTTTTAAAAATCAATTCTCAGACTAAATTATGCCTTTGCAGGTCAAAATTCAGTTCCAGACTTTTTTCTTTGAATGGCTAACAGAAAAAGACAAGTTCTTAGCACGATCTTTAAAACAGCTGAGATGACATGCTATATTTAACAGAAGTTCATTTTACAGGTAAGTGGAAAAGAAAAGTGACAAAACTTCTTCAAGACTTAAGTAACCCTTCACCTTCAGATATTCCTTCCAGATTATCACTGCAGAGGGAAAAGCGCAAGGTTTTATCAGGTTTACCATGGAGTTTGTTTTCATCAACAGGTACATCTCCTTGTCCACCATCTGCAAGCTGCATATTTAAGACCTGGAGAGTTGGAGGGAGAGAAACAAGACTTCCTTAAAATAATCTATTTTTCAGATAATTACACAGAAAACAAAACACTGCACACATTTTTTGCATTTTTTTCTAGACGTTAATGGTACAATCAAATTTTTAACATTTCATTTGAAAAAACACAGTTATCTCTGAAGTTAGAGCCTGGAGAAAATGTAAAGTAACCAAGATATGAACATAAGGCAAATCCTGATAATAACAGAACTACCAGCTCCCTCCTTACCCCAGCAGTCTAACGTAATATGGAAACTGATGGTTACACAAGGCTGCAAAAGGAGATAATCCGAACTATCAAGCAAGGCAGCTAAGATGAAAGCAGAATGCTGTTCTATAGCTGCTAAAAGAAAAGGCTGTAAAATCAGCCTTACCCTAAGTGACATAGTTTGAAGGCATTCATGGCAACATGACCACAGCTCCACCCTCACAAGAAGCTGGGCCTGTATGATTCAAGTCTGAGCTGCCAAAAATGTCGGGATCGGCATTCCTGTGCTGTCATTCACATATGCCACTTGATGCAAAGGACAAAGCACACAGGGAGATAATAGAATTAATTTATTCAGGCTTAGAAGCAACAGCCCCAGTTTCTTCTTAAGCATGTTAGATGACAAAGCCTCTTCATAAATCTGCCAGCTTCATTTTCCTGTGTTAATATACTGTTTTTTTGTTTGTTTGTTTGTTTTACACCTTGCAGATATACTAAGGGAGGGGAAAAAGACTTCTAACACAGGGAAATTTGAAAGCTAAAATACCCACGTTCAGTAAAAAAACAAACAAAAAAACTAACTTCATCGTTCTGCTATTAAACACAGAGGCTGTATTTTTCAATACATCTGAGCTGTGATAGATTTTGCATACCTCATTTTCTGACATCATTCCTGGAGTAATCTGTGGACCTGTTCCCAAAGAAATCACCAGCACTTCTTCTGGCTGAACTTCTGGTATAGTCTCCTGGGAGGATCCTTCATGATCCCCCTGCTGATCCATTAGAATATTTGATCTACTTCTGCTACGAGTTGCTAAGAAAGTGTTTTGAGAAATCAACATTAGAAAGTTTATCCTTGTTTACGGAGAAAAAAAGACAATACAATGGAAATACAGAACTGCAATGTTTTGAATTAGTAACATGCATACTAATAAACTTACAAAACGCAAAGTCTTATTTGAGAGATGGAACCAGTGTTTAAGATTGAGTACTGAACTGTGAAAAAGCCATCTTTTAACGTAAAAATTTAGAGAAACAAGGTATGGTACATCCTGTTTGCACAAATTTTTACACCAAAAAATAACACAAATTTCAGTAACGTTAATGGGTCCAGAGTTTTGACACATGAAATCAAAATACAACCAAGTAGTAAAAGCGGATTTGACGTGGCGGTAGCTGTATAGGAGCTCCCCAGGAGCTGTATATACTTGGAGGTGGGAACACAATGTCTGCACTCATTTTGTTAAAAAGACTACTCCACCCATATAATTCAAAGGAATCTCAAAATATGTAAAACATAAGTAACTTTAAAGAACCATATTCTATTTCTCCCCTCTTTAAATAGTAGTCATACATGTCCACACAACCTAGAAAAATCATCTATCCTCAGAAGAGATTGCCACTGATTTAGTAGATAGGAAAAGTTTAAAAAGCACCCAAAAAGAAACAAAAATATCTCTTGAAAAACAGATTCTCATTTGTGAAATTGTATGTTCCAATCACAGAAAGACCCTTAATTAATTAGTTGAGAACTTTAAGAAGCCTGTTACCAACAAAAAAGGTCTACGTTTCTATGGCTTAAAACTCTGTTCAAGTAATTTGCTTTTTAGGAGAAAAAACTTCTAAATAGAGAAAACTTATTCTAACAGGTGTCTCAAATGCAGATCCACAAATTCAACATCAGGTGTTTTACTCTGATTATTCGGTGACTCTTTATTAGTCTTTTCAAGTAGCCTCATTTTCCCACATTTGGCACTGTGGAAGGAAAAACGCCCACAGGGAATTAAGATTGCTAAGTCTGGCAGCATGACACCAGTTATTTCTTTATTTGGCCCAGGGAAAACAAGGCAAGTGTGCAGAACTAACAGCTAAATTTTGATTTTAAAATTATCACACAAATGCACATAAGGTATTTTTAAAAATAACTACATGTACATACAAAATGAGTTTCATATAGAAATCAATGAAGAAATCTGAAAAAAACAACTGATTGCCAAAGTAAACCAAAGGCATGCTTAAGTATCATAGTCGTGTTATAAATAAAAGTTTCACAGAAAAGAACAGAAAGAGGGCATTACCCACCAAAAGGGGTTACTAGAGTTATGTGAGCTGAAAGATTGGTAGCAGAAGTATCCCAGGCAGTAATGGCTGCCAATTGCTGTCCTGGATTTCGAAAGCATTAAAATGAAACAAAAGAAATCAAAACTTTGAGTAACAAAACTATTTTATGTCATAAAATAAATCCTGTTGTGCCACTACTTTACAGGCCTAAGACCAGAACCATTCAGAAGGAGAGTTAAAACAACATGGGATAGGTTTGTTTTGGGGTCTGTTTTTCTGTGCCACTTATCTGGCTGTATGTATTTTGAACCTGCTACAGACTAACACCAAATCTCTCAAATGAACAAAAATATCCCATGTGGTTGTATCCACATAAATATACACTGAGGAAGATTACCACACTTCCTATTTTAAGAGAAACTATTATTGAAATGGAAAAGATCAAGATGCAGAAAACCTGTTCAAAAAGAGGAAAAAAACACCATAAAATTGCATTACAATATACTAACTACTGGAATTATATTGGGCAAATAATGGAGAAATAAAGAGAGATTCTCCCCTCAACACGTACTCAAAGTTCTACTCTTTTTCTTCCTCCTCCACATTTGCTCCCTTCTACGATATAATCATTTTAAACTTATTCTGCCCCACTAGTTAAGTGTCATAGCTTCCATCTTATCACTTCTCTAAACAATCTTCCCTCCTAGATCTGCTTCCTATCTTCAAACTTTCCCTTTATTATCCATGCACTAGCCTAACAACTACTCCAGCATTCTTCTCCAGTTCAATCCAGACCGGGGAAGCTTGCCACACTCGCATCAGAAAGTAATAAAGATACCTGGCTGTCTATACAAAAGAAAATTCTCCACTATCTACACATAAAAAGTAGGAACTGAAGGTGTAACCAAAGAGTAACCCTAAGAGATGACTGGAAAAAATGGTAAAGAAAATGTATCATGGTATCAGAAATCATACAAGAAGTCTGCTTGCTGTCCTCACCTATTGGTAATCGATTTTTTTTGTTAGCTGGAGTGGTTGCAGGAGAGAGCTGCGGGGTATTATATGGAGTCATTTCAAGGCTGCTGCTTTTCCCTGGTTTGTTCTGGGGTAAGTTCGCTAGCAAGTTTTCCAAAGCCATCCGATCTTCTTTAAGTTGATCACTTGACATTACGTTCCGCATAAAACCAACCTACAAATTTAGAAATAGTGTGGATAAGAATCGCAGCATAAATTATCAGCCCCGTTTATCCTATCTGTAAACACATGGGTGCAAGTTTACATTACTTCTATTTAAGAACTTAAGATATTACCAGAGTAGTTAGCTGGCTGTATGTCATGTAAACCACTGTTCTACTCAACCCCTCCAGAAGGTTAACTGAAGACATTGGAGGAGTTTCAACTGCACGCCCATCAATAACTACATCCAGGAAAGCAGCAACACAGCTCTGCAAGGAAAGAAGTTTTGAAATGAAAGACCATTTACCAGAGGCTGAAAAGAATGTAAGTTATGACAAGAACTAAATAGTTTACATAATAATGTAAGTTTTGCTTCCTACTTTTAACATCTTAGGATAAAATACCACACATTATTAAAACCACCAAAAGTCAGGTAAGGAAAGCCTGCAGTTTTAGCATTTCCTTCAACCCTTTTCTGCTTTCAAAAGTATTACTTAAGTGTTCTTACAATTTTAAAACTGTTTAATTGCACAGCAGCAGTTTCAGATCTTGAATATGAATTAAACTGTTTATGGCAAATAAACTGCCCCTTCCCAAAGAATCTGCTGAGCACAGACTAAAAGTGAAACAAGGAAGCAACACACAATATCACTTTCTAATCTGATTGAATGTTACTTGTATAATAAATGTGTAACTTCGTATGATGACTGCATAGCAATTATAATTAACCCAAACCTGGAAGTTATATAAATAAATTAACAGTTTTTTTTTTTAAATATATGACAACACATCAAAAATCATTACTTTTATTGTTCTGATGAAGCTAATTTCAGTATTGCTGTGGAGAATTCATACTAACAAAGGAAAAAGTGAACAAAAAAAAAAAAACAACAAGAAAACGAACAGAAGTTCCTTGCACTAACAAATGACTTTTTTTAAATACTAGATTTCTTACAAAAGTTGTCTGCAGATCTAAGTGTTTTCTTTAGGTTCAGTAACAAACACAGACAGTAATTCAGCATGTCAGTTTAAAAGGTAACTTGCTTTAATTTCTTTTCTGCATTTTCTTTTAGGAAGAAGTATTATGAGAATCCCTGAGCCTTAATTCTAGTACTCAAGATTTTGTTCCCAGCTCTGTGCAGGATTTAATCTGCTTTTCAGTACATGTAAATCATAAGTTAACTGCTTAGCAAGTCCTTTGCGATGTCTGAAAAAAAAGAGGCTGCAGAAGGATGAAGGCTCCTATACACAGGAGTCTTGGCTTTCTGAAGTCTGGACTCTTACTTTGTCAAATTTAGCAAGGTTACTCTTCATACGTGGATCTCCCTCTTCAGAACCTGTCATTGCCAATTGCTGCAGAAGTCTCCCAACCTGAAATGAGAAGAACTATGATGAATAAGCATTTCAAAATAACATCATGATGGACCCTGTTATAAAAATTGGTTAAGAAACTCCCCTGTTCTATATTCATTTTAATTTAACACTACAAATACTTTTGGTTGATTGGATAGAGTCTTGTACTTGCTTTTAGGGCAGAAAAAAATGCAAGCATATTAAAAAAAAAAAAAAGGCAGTCATTGCATTTAACAAGAAAATCTGCATGTACAGTATGCTATGAGTATCCATATTTCCTCCCCAGGAACAAAGCATGTTTGTTTTCACAACATGCCCTAGATTCAACTCTCAATTCTGATATCTCAGAGATTTTAAAAGGCTGTATATACTTTACTAGTGTAAGTTGGGAGAAAAAAGAAAGGGCTAACTCTTGATCAGAGTATATACTCTTTATTAATCACCAACTGCAAAGTACTTTCAGCTTTAAAGAGTCACCAACTGCAAGCTCTGCTACAACATGCAAGCAGTAATACTGGACAGGATTACTAACCTATTTTTGAAAAAAAACGCAAGGCCCTGTCAGTAAAAGTGTAGTGAATAAAATTCACTGGAATAATTTTCTGTGGAAATCACTGTCCAGTTCATTGACATTTAAAAATAGGTTTTGTTACTTGTGTGGGGAATATCCTCAGTCAAATGAGTATTGCTTAATACCTTCAGGCTACAGCTCTCTATATTATCACTAAATTGTCTAAGTATTCGCACAGAGACAAAAATTTGCCATGAGGGCTGGGGAATACTCTAAAAGAGTAGATAGCTACCCAGCAGACACAGTGGTCGTTACTGCCTGACAAGAAGGTTTTTGTCAGCAAAGTACTTCATTATTTTGTTAAATACCTGGCATAATATTTAACATTAGAAAGAACAGCTCAGCATTAGTTTATGTACATTCCAGAATTCATCTTACAGTCACATTTACACTTTATAAAAGCTAGTATGAAGAATGGAAGCTAAAGTACATTTGCAACTCCTGTAAGAGAGAAAAGAATACATGCTATAACATTTTTAAAGTCAATATTTTAAGCAAACAGGCAGGTAAACTTTAGAACATGCCTTCTCAGCAATGACACAAATACTGTATTAGCATTTGTCTCATAGATAGGAAGGACAGTACGCTTTACCTTTAACATAGTACCACCTGTTGCAGTAGGGAAAAAAACGGCCAAGAACATTTCTCTCGATGTTTTTTTTTTTTTTTAGACTAGCTTAAAAGAAGTCATACCTGCATCAGATTAAATCTTGCCACCTCATTTATAGGAGCATCAGAAATTATCCCATACTGTTCTGGGTTAACAATTGCAGGACAGATGAAACATGCCAGAAGGAGATCTGTGCACATTGCTCTGACCTCTCCAACCTCCAGCCTGTCTACACATGAGAGCGTTTTGTACATTTGTGACACGATCCATCGCAAGCTGTGTGGAAAACAGTATGTATTTTGTTTGAGATAGCCTATGAATTTGTTCACCAAGGTCACCAGCTTGGCCTCATTGGAGTCAACCATCTCTTGAACTCTTTGCTTGAATTTTTCTGTGCCTTTCTCTCCAAACAACTTTTCCTGTTGTACTGGGGAGAATCTCTCAATTAATTTGTTTGGATCAGTTTCCAGGTGGTCTTCATCTTCAACGAGAAGCTGCATGATTGGCTCATGTAAAGTTGCAGTAAGAAAAAGTTTTGCGGAAAAAAGTCCTTCAGAGAAAAGTTTGAATAAGATGCTGAATGCACAAGTGCCTCGTCTCAACAGCCGCCTAGGGTTGTCACTTTCCTTAAGTTCAAATTCAATCAAGTAACGAAGGACCTGGAGGAGGTAGCTCTCGTCCTCCTGCATGATGCAATTGCCATAAATGGAGGTAAAGACTGTGTGAATGACACTCTGAGTGTTGTCCTGGTTGAGCTTCTCTCCAGCAACCAGGCAGGACGCGATAAGCCTAGGGTTCTCTCTCAATCTGTTTAGGAATTCTCCGTAAGCAGTCTCCTGAAATCCCAACTGCTTATATCCATCCACAAACTGCGTATCCTCCAAGATTTTTGCATGCTGACAGCATTCAGCAGGAGAAGCCTCAGCACTTTAAAGAAAAACATTGAAACAGTGTAAGTAACTCTTAAGCAAACAAATTTACCAGGAGATGTCACACACTCAATCTGTTAACAAGAGTACCACCAAAGAAAAAAAGTCTTCCCATATAGTTAACCCAAACGATTGCTATATTCAGGAATAAGGACAGTTTGCTCCCATAAACTATGAACAGAAGCAAAACAAATACACATATTAAAAAGACAGTAGTTTAAACAGACAATAAGCAAGTCTCAGGTGAGTCAGATACCCCAGTTTAGATTTGTTTTAAAGCTTCACTATTTTTATAATTAGCACAGCAAAGGACTCCAGATACTAAGGGTGAAAAATGTGATAGATTTGCTGCAATTCACAAGAAAGTTTAGGAGTTTGTTCTCCCCACAAATTCTCTGTCACCACCCCTCCACGTTACCTTGTTATGATCAGTCTGTCCAAGTTAATCCTTTGCTGCTTGGAAATCCATGCTGTGCGGTACAGCTTTTCAGCTGTTTTCAATACATCTGCATTGAGCCTCTGAATAAGTTGCTTTTCTGAGTTTACGTACAGTCGTTCCTGCTTGAGGTGATGAGCCAGCGTGTGTATATTCAGCTTCACCATCTTTGACAGCGGACTACACAGCACTCACTGAAGGAAAGAAAAGAAAAGAAAAGGAAAAAAAAAAAAGAAATAGGTGAATTCCAACACTTATAGAAACAAGTGCTGTCGGCCCCAGTGAAGTAATAAGCAGGCCGTAAGCTTAGCAGTAAATACTTCTGTGCCCATTCTGCCTTAACGTAAGCTATCCAAATTGCCAATTTCATTAACCCCTTGACATGTCAGCACATCAGGGACGCTTGCATAGTAGTGAATGGCATCTTCAACTCGCACTCATCAACTGAAACACTAATATAGTACAACCCCACAGAACTCTTACACGGCACCTCCAGTAGGCAGGGTAAGATGCTGGCCATTGCCACAAGCTCAGGGAGATGAAGGAGTCCCGTTCTGACCACTGTCTGGTGAACATGGGAAAAAGAGTTTTGTGCCTACTACCTTATGCTAAGGCGTGCCCACATAACACAGCACATGCAGGTATTCGGGTGTGGTTACCTCTGGCCCATTAAGAAAACAAACAAACAAACAAACAACAACCAAAACCTGTCCCCTCTCACCTATGCATAAGAGGCACAAGCTCCCAATATACTAATTGGACTTTTCTGCTAACTAAATAAATAAAATCAAAGAGTATCAATACCTAGATAAGGCAGAAGTTGGAAATAAGTCTGTAGATGCTTCTCAACAGCAGAACTCATTCAGAAAAATGTCCTCAAATATTTCAACTCAGAAGAGTATGGGGGGGGCCACAATCCAAAAAATATATATATATATTTTTTTTTTTTAAAGAGAAACACCTGAAACAACCAAAGGTTTTCCTAACATATCAGTGACAAAAAAGATCAACACTAGCCACTGTTCTGTCTCAATCTTTTCTAACTATGAAGTTAGAGCTTATGCTGAATCTTAGTTACCATTAGCAGTTACATAAACAAAGAGTACCATACCATTCAAAACAAGTTCAAGCAGCTAACCCATCTAAAAATTAACTGCATGGACAAAAAAAACAACACATCAATTGCATTAATGTTGACAAGGAAAGGGGTAGAACCACATAGATCAGATCATGTCTCCATGGAATTAATCATTAACCACTCCATGGCTTCTTCACCACTAGAATTAACAGCCACACTAGATAAATTGGGAAGAAAAAGGGGTTGATCCAGATATAACAGCTATCTGTCAGATATCCTGGTAATGGATGTATGTCAGAGCTGTCAAGGGATCTGGTGGAGAACCCTTCAAAGCCATGCTACACTGAAATGAAAAACTTACTTCCCGTACCCTGCAGTCACTCCGGAGGAGCCCTGCTTCACAAGACCATTTATTCCATGCTTGAGAAGCTACAAATAATTTACCAGGCACCAATCTAATGCTCTCCCTTTTTACTGTTTTAAAGATCTGTGGTTCACTGCTCAGCAAAGCAGGCGATGATCCTCTGTGAAGAATACAGATTAGTTCCCTAATTAGGCACAGGTTTTACATTTGTTTTTTTTTTTTTTTTCCTCCAGTGTGTGGAGAAAGCCTGATAACCAGGTGCACTGACAACCATCACCAGTCCTTGAGTGTGTAATTAAGTTTTCATCTATAGTTTTAACCTGACAATGAAAACCCTAACAGAGATGGAAACAGATGCTATCACAAGTCTTTATGCATAAAAAAAAATGTAATCTTATTACATCTGATGGTTTAAAGGCCATTCCTTTAAACAAACACAGACAAACATGCATATGAAGCTCTCCTTAAAAACAAAAAGCAAGCAAAAAAAAAAACTTGCTGAAAGATGAGGTTAAGCAAGGAACTTCAAGGATGCAGTAATCCTGATGTTTTTAACTAGGGCAGCCTCAGACAAATGATTAGAAAAAAAGAAACACTGACATTACTGCCAAAGTTCTTTGAGAAACAAATAATGACTTCTTGCAACAAATTTATTTTTAGTCACAGAAATTTAGGGCTTGCAGAAAAATAGCTTCAAACTTGATATTGTCTGCAAAGACTGTAATAACTTGTTATTAGACTATCATCTGTTGATATCGACCAGGAAAAAAGCTGTATCCATATAAACATACATACTTTGAGATCTGTAGAACTATCTTCTGTCTTTTCAGATGCTTTCCACTGTAAGGCTGTACTTAAAAGTTGCTCACAGTTTACCAAACCTTAAAAGTTTTAGCTGACATTTTCCATTTTAAGTTGCCCACCCGGAAGCTCTACATTTCTGGACAGAAAGTTAGTCCAAGTCATTCTCCCACTTATGAGCAAGTTTGGGGAAGGAACAGGGGACCACAGGCAGTGCCTCCATGAACAGCCTGCATTCCTGTGCCTTTGCCTTGCCAAATTTCAAAACTAGTTTCTGTTTATGTCACTGATTATAAATACATTTAACAGTAGACGACACGCTGATTAACCTGCTTCTGAGATGTCTCACATACTTACTAGAAAAGCTATTTCTCTCATGGAGTTTCACTGCCACTTTTTTTTTTTTTTTTTTTTAAACAGAGATGTTTTCAGCATCAGGGATGGGCTAAGTACTCTGAAAGCTTTCAGCCTCAGAGGAAAGACCATGCTTTTCTCCCCTTGCCCACGGGTGGGAGCAAACTCTAAAATTCCAGTCAGCAAAAAAGACAAAGGGGGCCTGGAAAGAACACCCTATTTCTAGTAAGTTACAATTACAAATCCAGCACTTAAATTGCTGATTACCTTTCCTGGAGCTAGGGGCAATCAAAAAAAAAAATCAGTTAATGCTCAGAAAGCAAGTAAGACTCCCACACAGTCTAGAGTCCTAATTTAATCCGTCTGTTCGGCAAGCAACAAGACCAACAGTAGGAAAGACCAGACTACCGCAGAACACCACTGTCATCATTTGCAATGCCGCCTGAAAAAAAAAAAAAAAACAACAGTATGGGTCTTGCACACACTCCAAAAGCAAAATTGCCACCTAACAGACAGAGGATTTGGGCATCTCCACATGATACAGTATCACAGCCATTAAATGAGCAGACAGAGACATGTAAGCACTGAGTAACCGTGACAAGTCTCACACCACTGTGCAGGCTTTTTTCCTCCTCCAAACCACCACGGCGAACCACAGGCCCCAAACAATACAAAGCTCAGAAGACTACCAGTACCTGCATCGGCACTTCTAAGTGTACTGGTTCCACGACTACTCAATAATATCCTATCAATTTGCTACTATCCATGTGTCTCTTATCCAGCTCTACTATAGAACACCAAATATAACAGAAGTAAGGGGAGAACTGATTTGAAACTGAACTGTGGGAGGTCAGTAAGCACCACTGTTTTGTCAGGAACTCTGAAAATCCACAGGGCAGGAAATTGACTGCATGACAGCACTTCGTGCCCTGGGTACAAGAAAAAGGGAGCAGCAGCTTCTCTAGCTTTAGAGCTTCAAAAGATTAAACGTGTTGACTGCTAACGATTGCTACTGAAATACACCTCTGTGGATGGGGAATGCCTCATTCGTTCCTATTACCAGTTCTTAAAGATTAATTATTCTGAAGTCACACAAGCATAGCAAGTTACAGTGCAAACAACTTTGTCTTCACCTTCAGTGTCTGGCAGAGCCTGAGAACACTAGAGATGTAAAGCTGGTAGCTTGATACATCCGGTACTTCAGCAGGCTTCAGGCTAGCTCTGAAGAAAACATGCAGCACGGTCAAAAAAAATTCAAAACCTAGTTAAGCAAGATGCACATGCTATTACTCTGTTCAGATACTGATATTAACACAGCCTATCTTGAAAGGGGAAACTATTCTATCATTAATACACCTATATGGTGCGCTGCTCCCCTCCATGAATCTCTTCCCACTTACGATCAGTATGAGAAGACAACAGCTGCATTCTCTGGCCTTCCCACGCTACACAACATTCACTCCATGCCAGCGCTCAGGACAAGAGCTTTAAGGAGCAATTAGCCACACTTACGTATTTGGTAACGCGCTACAGAAGGCAGTATTAGAACAGAGAGCAGCAGCAGCTTCAGCTGGTACTAATTCCAGAAAGTTGTTTGTCAGATCACCTTATTGGTTTCTCACAAATAAAAAAGCTGCCCATAATTATCCAATTACCTAGTTTATAACTATCACTCATCTAACTTGAAATAATAGATGTCTGTATGTAATTGTATAAAGGAGAGTTTAGGGAATCTAGATATCCAGCAATCTGATAGCAATCTTCTCTTGTCTGAAAAAACAACAGATACTAACTCCTGCTATCTGCCAGTTATTTTTCAATCCTGGTAATCCCCTTTTGATAGGAACACACTTCATATTTTGTAAGACTGCTCAGTATGCTACTAAAAGCTGCGACACGGTATGAAATTCGACAATTCAAACAATTTCACTTCGCGACGCTCCACCATAACCACAAAGATTGCGTGACCTGACAGTATCCAAGATGTTTTGTCCTATTATCAGCGTGACCTAAGTTTTTTAGAATCCAAGGCAATCTATGCCTTTGATAAATACGGGACATAGATTGTTTCTCATGTTTACAAGTCCTGGAAAATACTCTCTTTAATCTTCAGGTACCGAATACCAGCTTACAGAGTATGTGGTTCTGTACTGTGGCATACAGAAACAAGTGACACCTCTGTTAAGTATTTCTGCAATTCACTTGACAGAAAAGAGATTAAGCAAAGCAATAGATACTGCCAGTACACCGAATTCTTCTTCCTCCTCCAACATTTCCTGCTCAGGGTTATTTGCTCCTCCTGAGTCTAGCTACGCAAGACTCAACTTCCAAAGCAAGTTTGGGCAGATCTATTGTAGGCAGGGCAGGGCAAGGCAAAACTGAAATCACTCCATCTTACTGAAAAAGAATTCCTAAGTAAGCCTGAATAACTTCCATGCTAATTTACCCCAGATGAAAATATCTCTTTCTTCGTTAATATTTATAGTAAGAAATAACAAGTCTTCTTTATATAAGGTAACAACTTATCTCTCAAATTTGAGCTAAAAAAACAAAAAACAAACAAAAAAACATTTTTCAGCAAGGATAGTTCAACATGACCTAGGATTTTCCTGCTGAACTCTCACGTTACAATACCCACCATCTCAAAACATGGACAACACGCACAAACGCATTTCAATTTGCTACAGTTCAACTATCAGTATGAATATGAAACACATACCTCAAGTTCGTTTCTGCCCAGCGGCTGCTCTGCAACAAACACTCGATGTACTGCCTATCCAGTCACATTTATGTGCAACGAGCACCTCACTTCTCATGCCCCTTAACAGGGCTTATCAGGAATGCTTAGGCTCAGCTAGCTACTAAACTGTCAACTGTGGTATTCCTGCGTTGCGTAAAAATCAACAGGAGCACGCAACTACGCTAAATCTACTCCAGTTGCTCGTGCTGTTAGAAAGAGGGGTTCCCCTTACATAATGACTCATACTAATTAACTTTCAGTCAGAAGAAGCGCAGAACTTGAAATCACTCTGACAAAAAAACAACCCGTTCCCAGCCTCCTATCTCGAGACCGGTTCCTGTCTTCATCTTGAAACATCCCAACTCCACAATCCAACGTAAAGACTGATTGCTATCAAGGACTGTGTGCTGGCTCCAGGACCTGATGCATCACACACCGAAACCCTCACGTACAGTATCTTAAATATTTTGAAAGCCTCCAAAGGGGGAGCAGCTCAGAAGTCCATTTGCTAAAGCCACTATCCTACTCGCTGCCAGTTTTATGGAAGCACACTATTTCAGATTTCACGTATTGTCCGTGCCATTCCCCCCTTCATCATCCTCAAATTGTAGCTTCTACTTGTGAGTCAACTGCATCGTCCACAAAAATAGCATTCTACCTATCAGCAAGTAGAGTATCACATGCTCAGTTTGAGAGCTTAGTCTCAACGGCGTGAAAAGCTCTCTTCCTTCAGAGCACAGTATCATGACTTTGCAAGAAAAAAGAGACAGATACTCGTTTGGTCGAGGTCTCCAGCATTAAGGCTCTATTAGTAACAAAAAAAAGGGAAGTCGCGACACTCTTCAAGTTACAAGTTTCAAACCTTCGTAACGCGAAAGCCATAAACC
>VXAA01002816.1:616563-641440 GCA_013399115.1 Anseranas semipalmata
GGGGCGCGGGGCGCGGGGCTGCCCTGGCGGAGCGGTTGGGTCCTTGACTTGCTGCCCCGCACGGGCGACGCGCTGCGGGCCCTCCACGCGGCGCTGAGGAACGCGCCCCTGCACGCCAGGGACCGGGCGGTGAAGGTGAGTGGGGCCGGGCGGCCGCGGGGTGACGCAGCGCTATCCCCCGGGCCCGGCCTGCGCCCGGCGCCGCCCGCTGGCGGTTGAGCAGCGTGCCGCGTTGGTGCCGTTGTGTTCGGCTGCGGCTCCCGTGTGTAATCGCTCGAGGAGCAGCAGCGTGATTTTTGCTCCTGTCTGGCGCAGACAGCTTGTTAGCATGGGACGGCACAAACGAAGGCAGCGCTGTGCTGCTGCAGTACGCAGGGAGCAGCTGATGGATGGGAGGAAAAGAACAGCAGAGCTGAGATAAAACAAACTTTCCTTGCTCAGAAAAGCAGCTGGTGGAGTTAGTGAGAAGATACCCGAAGTGACATCTGTGTGGATTTTGCAATATGCTTCCGAACGAGAAAATTGGGCTTACGCTGGAGGATTTGTTGCAGCTTGGCGGACAATTCTGCAGTCCGCTTTGGATAGCTCTTCTGAGAAAGAAGTATCAAAAAGTCTAACTTTAAAAAGATCTCCCCCTCTTTCTTCTCACCACTGAAACTTGAAGTGAAAAATGTTAGCCTACTCGGCTACAGCAAATAAACCAGCCTTTAGTGTAGCTACTAGTCCTCTAAGCATACTTTGTCCAACACGGGTCTTGGGATTGTTTCCAACTTTGCTGGTTCTAATGTTGTTTTCCTTTCCTTCGTAGGAGCAGGCCCAGGGAACCATGCTTAGAGTCCTCACGTCTTTTAAAAGCAGTGAGATAGAACAAGCAGTGAACTCCTTAGACAGAAATGGCATTGACTTGTTAATGAAGTATATTTATAAAGGATTTGAAAAGCCAACAGAAAATAGCAGTGCAATATTACTTCAGTGGCACGAAAAGGTAGGTGTTTCTTCTGGTGCTCTTGGCACAGCCACGGTTCAGCACGGTCACTGTCAGAGCTTTTGGGAGAACCCCCGGGAAGAGAAGTGCGTGACGGCAGGGGATACCTCCACGAGGAGCACAGGACTTGGTGTTGCATTTTATTTTTGGTCTCTTTGAGCTTGGACTTGTTAAGTCTTTACCTGTATTTCAGAACTTTCCTCAGCCAGGAGGAGGGGTGAGACTTGTGGCAGGGCAGTGTCTACTGCAGGAAGCATTGCACCCTCTTTGTCTACTACTGCAGACTACTACTACTACTGTGCGGTGGTTTCCTCCACCAGGGGGAAAGAACTGAGAGTGGAGATGTGACTGATTGAAAGGTGTTATCTTTGTAGTTGAGTATTTGGCAAATGGGGTGCTCAGGATGGCTCAGGTCTGATATTTTTCATCAGCTAAGTGCTGTTAGCAGTATATATGACCCAGCTTAACAGGGTTTGGTGAACCCATTTTGTTTGCACAGTAAAGGCTTTTGACATCTCTGAAAAGATTCCCCTGGCTCCCATAGCGGTGCTCTCCTGAGTTTCTGTGAAATGGTCGCAGTGAGGTAGGAGAGCGTACGGTGTGCTTATCGGCTGGCTGTTTTGTTGGGGCGAGGCACATGAAGCAACTGTTCTGTGCCACTGCTGCCAGGCAGGAATCCTACTGAAATGACTTCAGTCTTCCCCAGCTGCACAGGTTTTAACTGCAGCCCTGGCTGTCAGTGCTTCTCTTAGGAAATACGGTTCTCGGGAGTGGATGTTCAGGGTGCTGCCTGCGCTGTGGCAGTACAGCCTGCTGCTAATGCCTGTGTTGTTTTCAAAAAGTATGCTTCTTTCCTGTGATATGTTGAGACAGAAATTGTGTAATAGTGACTCCAGCTATTAGCAGCTGTCACCAGCCTTGCAGAACGTTGACAGGGGAGGAGGAGGGAATTTCTCAGGAAGCAACATGTTTCTGCTTGATTTTTTTTGTTGTTGTTCTTTCCACTGGAGACTGTTTTGGGGTAACCGTGGGTTGGTGCTCCCAGTATGTAACATTACACAAGACTGGCCTGACTGGAAAGAAGTCAGTGTTCAGAGCATGTATACACATGTAAGCATCTCTTCCTCGTTGTTTTGAAAGGAACAAGGCAGGTCTGAGGTAGGCTGGGCAGTATTTAAAACTTTGCTTGTGTTCTGCTTTTTGGCAGTACAGGTAAGACGTGGCTTGCTCAGACTGGAGCCAGCTGCTCAGCAGTATTACCCGTCCTCTGGAAACGGCCCAACTGCCATCCCCGTGTCTATCAGGTCTGGTACTGATCCGGGCAGTCCTCTTATATCCGTCATCTTCTAGACATTAGAAGGATACATTATTTGCATTGAAGAATGCAAATGAAACAACTGAGCCCTTCCTCCTTTCCCCACGCAGGGACATGGGAGGTGAGGCATTCTGCGTCATCAATGATATGTGACATTGGTGTCCTTCAAGAGATTCAAAAGCTGGTTTGTGAGACTTTGGAGAATGTACTTTTCCCTTCAGATTTAGTGGTATATGGGTTACTGTAATCTGTTTTGTCTGCCCTTCATTTCCTTGGTTCTTACGTCACTGAGTGTGTTTATAGAGTAGTACTGTATATGTACTGCATTAACTTGGTGAAAGATTGCTCTCATCTGTATGTACAGAGGGGATATGAGGCATAAGCTTCCCAAGATCATGTCACAACATAGGAACAACCAAGGATCTGAACTCAGGTCTGATCTCCCCAGTTAGCCTTTTAACTGTCATCTTAAATCATTTGGAGAACACGACAAAGGAGTAAGTGTGTGAATGTAGAACTCATTACCACAGGAAGTTAAAGGCGTCAGCAGTGCAGAAGGCACCTCCACAGACATGAAGAGGTGGAACAACTTGAGAACTGTCTTTCCTGCTCTGGTGGTAGCAATTAGCATAAAGAATTGCTTTGTGGTCTTGGGCTAGCATGAGTTAACCAATAGATGTGCATACTTTGTGTGCTGGAACAGTTGTACCGAGAGAACCACTGCCCAGCCTGGCAGGCTGTTGAGAACAATGCAGTTTTATCATGGAAACCTGACACTGCATGATACAGTTTAGTATCTAAATGAAACTATTTTAAATGTCTCTGTCTGCTTATTACAGAAAACAGATTTTCCCCAAATAACTGTTTTAAAGATCTGAGAGCAAAAAAAGGTAGAATGAGGTACAACCTGCCTATGTGTGAAAAGGAATTTTTTGGAGAAGAGCCATATACTCTTCCGTTACTAAACAACACAATTGTTCTTTTACGGTGCCTTTCGTGCATGGTGCGGTGACTGGCTGTGTGTGACTTTGTGGCTGTTTGTAACACCTCTCTCCTTTTCCCATCCCCACAGGCATTAGCAGTAGGTGGACTAGGTGCCATAGTAAGAGTTCTTACAGCAAGAAAGACTGTTTAAAGACTATTAACTTGAACCAAGATGACGATCAGTTTTGGACCCAGAAGAAGGAACTATCTGCAATGACGCCGGTCCATCTTTATTAGAGATTGCAATCTACTGAAATACTATGGAAACCTCCCCTTGGAATGCTTTTAACCTTAAAGGTGGGGAAAGAGTAAAAGGTATTCCTGTATATTCTGACTATCAAATACAGGAGCCAAGACATTCTCCTGATCACTTGTTTAAAAGGCAGAGAGAAGGCAAACTCCTGCCTCCTATTACTGTAAGTGAACAGGTAGTTTCAGATGCTGCTTTATCAAAGTGTGGTGATACCAGATCCTGTCTGTACTGCTTATTTAAGACGGAGCTATGGCCTTAGCAGATGCAAGATTCTGACAGCTAAATGAATGGGAGAAGTGTTTATTAGAAAGATGGTTTTGCGTGTATATATATTATATACATATAATATATATATAGTCAAAGGACTAGCTGGACTGTGGGGTTGGTTTCATTGTAAAGTGCCTGCTGCATTAATAAAGTTCTTGGATCATACAAGTTAAGTAATTTATTTTTGGCTAAATCGTAAGCATGACACATTCAAAAACAAGCCAGCAATATAGCAATTCTAAGCTAAGTGCCCACCTCTACATGAGTGCTCTATCTCCAAGTCCTTACAAAATTTGTCATTAAATTCAACTATGCTGGCTGTAGGGAGTGAGACCAAGCTCAACTGTTCAAATCAAGGCTTCCAAGGTGGAGTAAATATAATACATAATCACCCAGGGTTTGATTTTTATATTCTTGTTCATGCCAGAAACTCAGAAAACTTCAGAACTTACGAATTAGTGTGTCCTCACCTTCAGAATGACTTATGGATAGCAAAATAAGCTGCTTCCTTCAAGTCAGTATGTGCAGGTGTTTTATCCTTGATCTGTCCAGACAGAAGGATGCAGCTATTCAAACCATCATTGTCTCCAACATCAGTTACAGCAGCCTAGGTAAGAGCGTTCGGTTTGTACAGTGTCTCTGGGGGCTCAGTTTGCAATGTGCACATAAAGCCTGGGCCTTGCTTCCTTTTGGCACAGCTGTGTGTACTCCAGCTGAAGCAGCTGTGAAGGGACGCTGTACTCCAGTCAGTCTTTGTTTTTATCAGCTGCTAAAAGTCCAGTAGCAGCTGTTCCTGGTGAGATAGTGTTAGGAGGCAGAAGCACTCTTCCTCATTCCATTCCTGGCCTAAATCCCTATGAGAAATAGGGGCCTTAATTACCTAACTATCCATTCTTAGCATGGGCAGAAGATAAGTTTTGTTTCATGCTTTAAAGCTCTCCATTTGAATTAGCTATAGCATCCCAGTGCACATAACCAGGACTACAAAGATAAAGAAATCAAGATTAGAGTTTTAATCCAAAATGTATTGCACCACAAATTTCGTAGTGTTTCATAATACACTCCATATGTACAGCATAGAAGGAAAGAAATCCAATGGCCATAGAAAGGATTGTGTATACCACTGTTTTTATACAAGGGAAAGTGCATTAGCTTTTTACACCCACACACGCGCGCGCACCCCTACACCCACACACAGCATTCTTGGTCTGGCATCTGAAGAAAATTCAACACTTAAGAACTAGTTTATGGTAAGTTGATCCTGTATGAGCTTTGGGATCCTAAACTGAAGTTGTGTTAGTCAATATGTTATCCAAGATTTATGTATCTTTCTTCTAGGCTGCCTGTACTACATTTGTTACTGTTCAGCAGTAACCTTTCAAGCCAAGCTCAACTTAAACCACTTTTGTCATTGAGCAGGCATCAGCGTGAATAGAGAGAATCCTGTCCCTTGGTCTTGGGTGGCACAAAAACACGGCAAGGGGACATTCTAAAGAAAAGGCCCTTCCCAGAACCAATAGGGTTATCCTGCCCCCACTTTGTTTCAATACAGGAGCAACTGATAGAAATCTACTTTCTGATTGTCTATTTTAATATTAGAGTTGTACTCTTCCCATAAACTTCCCTGTTCTGTACAGTTAAGTGCCATGGATCAAGTTACTAAAGACTGTTTTGACAACCTTTAGTGTACTAAAAAGTCCTGTTGGTTTTACTAAATTTAAATAAATAGAGCCTAGCTCTAAACTGAGGAGTGTCACTTGTGCCAAGGTAATAGCTACTATGAGTACCTATGTCTTGGATATGGCTACTTAACAAAAATTGGTAAGGTCAGCTAGGGTATAGATATGCAGCAGATTTACTGCTCTAATAAGTGACCTCATGTAGGATACTTTCATCTTTACCACAGCATCAGTGTGCATGGGAGCAGCTCACATGCTGTAACTCTTAATGCTACATCTTGACTGCCACCACCAAGGTCATTCAGACCCCTGTTAGCAAAGCTAAGTTAAAATTTTGAACAATGACCATATTTCCTCTAGAGGACAGGTGGAATTTTCTTGAATATATTTAATGTTGTTAGTAACACAAACATCATTGTAAGAGAATTACCAGAATTGCAGCCTGCTCATCAAATTCCATCCATACATAGTTTTTTGAAAATATATCCAAATTTTAAGTAGTCAGACTGATTGCTGCTTCCCATTGTCATCTAGATTGTGTGGTGGTGTTATAACTAAAGGGCAAAATTGTGCTTCCAGTTTGTGCCAGCTTGGTCCGTTTTTCCTAAGGCAGAAGAAAGCAAGCTGCTGGAACCAAGATCTATTCATTAAGAGTTGAATTTTGCCCTCAAAAACCTCATAAGCAGTGTTCCTTTTACCATGTAGTTAGGACACAGTTAACAGCCCACTACACGTTCATAACAGTTTTTAAGCATCAGTATCTGAACTATACAAAACAACAACAAAAGAGGGGGATACTGGTTATGAAATTTTGTTGCTAGCAGACTTGGAAAAAAACAGTATTTAGTACCAATATTCTTCACTCTTTTTCAATAGATTTTTTCTTTTTCTTTTTTTTTTTTTTTAAATAAAAGCGGTTTTCAGTGTGCATTTACAATACCTGGAATTCAGCTTTAAAAATTTAAAATGGTTAACTACCCCTTCTTCCCAATGCTAACGACCTACAGTACAGACTAACAGATTAGTTTTAAAGGCGACTGAGTATTAGGACTATAATTAAGACCATTTTAAATATTATTTTTCTTTAAGAAAAGTAAAATCAGACAACTCTAAAGTTGTGCTCTCAAATTAAATAGTCATCATCAACATGGCAGCCTTCAGGACTGCAGGCCAGGATATATGCACCTTAAATAACACAGTGATATGAAAAGAT
Source organism: Anseranas semipalmata (assembly GCA_013399115.1). Classification (NCBI taxonomy): domain Eukaryota; kingdom Metazoa; phylum Chordata; class Aves; order Anseriformes; family Anseranatidae; genus Anseranas; species Anseranas semipalmata. Next base: position 623,260 of record VXAA01002816.1, read on the forward strand.
GCAAATTATTAGTTATGTCAGTATAACAAGGCAAGGCAAATTTCTTTTTTGGTTAAAGCTCCTGCTCCTGTTCTTTGAAAGGCTTTTCAAACTGTCGAAAGTTCAATACAGTATTGCCAACATTTTTTTTCCATTGCTTGCTTTCCACAGCGAGACAAGGAAGCTTTACTGTGTCTAGAGTTATTCAGCTCTAGCACTCCATAACAGAAGCTGGAACTGCCATCCTTACAGATGCACGTTAGAAGCTTGAACTGCCAGCACCGATATTAGTGAGGTTAACATTACCCTTTGGTGCCAAGAAAACAAGATCGATGAGCACAAGGAGCTGACTTCCAGTAAAAGACCATCGAGACAATGGTCCTTGAATCCAACCCAGAAGAGGTGTTTCAGTTTGTAGTGAAAATTTCTCCTTGCACAGTATTACTTTTGTAAACAGTGTCAAAGTTTTGTACAAAATACTGCAATGACAGTGATTAAGACACACCTGAATTGGTGTGTTCAGTGTTCTTTTCACAGAAAAAAAGTGACTAGATGCTGAATGCCCACTTTCAGGTTCCCTCAAGACCACAGTGTCCTTGGGCTCGAGATAGATGGCCGGATACTGCCTTTAGGAGATGGCTTTGACCCAAACCACGACATCTAGGACAGGAAAGCACAACACACATTATGCTAGGTTCACACTTTTAAGAAGCTGAAGATTTGAAAAAAGAATATGGTACCTATGCATCTCCCCATCATTTGATGGAAAGAGCTATCTATAAAACAGAACACTGCAGACTTCAGATTAAGAAACAGTTTCACATAAACCTGGAAGAAACAGCATCCTGTTTTCAAAAGTGAAGATTACTGAGGATTACACTTACGTGACAAATCTACAGTCATTTAAACAGTACCTTTAGTCAATCTAGTATTAAGCTGCTCTCTGAACAAGATGGCAAGGGATTCTCTCTCCATTGCACTCATATGGAGACTGAAAGTGTTCAACCTACTGAGTCAGCGGAGATAAATGCAGGACACATTGAAGGAACTGAGACAGCACTCATTTATGAACATTCACTAATAATGACATAGCCAGGGGCATACAGGAGATCTCATTTTATGCAAGGGAAAGGAGAAATAGATCTAGGCGTCTACACCTAATGACAAAAAGACAAAACCAAGAATTCAGTTTCCTCTCAAAAAGACCACTCAAGGAGCAAGGAGCTTTCCAGCTTCCTGTCACAGACACTGGGCAAAACTCTGCTGTTACTCCTCTAAAGCCCTGGAAACTTGCTCTGTATTTCCCTCACTGAAATAGGCTATTTCCAACATGTATCTATGTGATCAGCTAACATTTTAATAATAAATTACATTTATTATGGCACCTAACATTTGGAAAAGATACTTTTCATATCTCCTAGCATCTGAGAATATTCATTCCTGTTGCTGGGAGTCCATTTAGAGACTACAAGTGGAACAGAATCCTTACCTTGTACTCCAAAGTTTCTTTAAGCATATTTTCTTCCTCTTGTGAAAAATTCAGTAACACAGATACAGCCTTAATTAGATGGAATGCCTGAAAGAAACCACAGTGTTTTGTTGCTTATGATGCTCTCAGGCTCTATATTCTGGACTACAGTGCAGCACAGTTTTTCTGTACGTTTAGTCATGGACTCTTTAGTCACAACTGTGAAGAGTTGCAGCAGCCTTCCATTATCCCCAATTCCAAGACAGCCTGTATCTTACTTCTTCTGTTTGTGTTTCCTGGCTTTCTGTTCTTTGACAGTGGTTTGCATATTTTGGGGAAAAAAGGCAAATGGGGAGCCTAGTTAGAATAGAGAAGAAGCCTGGCTTCTGTGGCATCCTAGTTTTTTTTTAAGCTTGGAAAAGTTGATCAAGCCAGCACATAGGCAGGTAAGACTCATGCTGTTTTAAATACACACTTAAGTGTATTAACTGCATAGTACTAATATTCTAAGTATGACACATCATGCAGAGCTAGTAAAGGAGTCAAGCACTCAGGATACCGTGGAGCTGCACAATTACTTCCTTGATCTTACCTAATATCTGACTTGCGATTAAGAAAAACATATTTTGGCATTACTCTTTTTACCTATAACCTTTTCAACATAATGCAGAGTATAAAGGAGCTCCAAATGCACAACGAATAGCCTCTTACAAATACCACCTCAACAGCCGGTGGTTTACGTGGTCCTTCCTTTTTGTTGTTGTCCTTCTTAAACACGCAGCCACTTTACACTGATTTCATATACTCCATATGCTTTTTAAAGTAGTGCAGAGGGAACGTCTTGTGGCTTCAGATCTTTAACTTCCAGACATAAACTACCTCCTACCTTTCATTTAGTTCCTAATAATCTGTACTTCCAAACATACTACTGTTAGCTATTTTGTTTTATTGTGCTGAATCAGTCAATTTTTAAAGTGCAAAAGTATGGAACTGGCATAGAAGTATCCTTAGCAGGTGCCAGTTTCTAGAGAAAGACAGACTTAGAAGATAATCTAAGAAGATAATCTTTACCTCAGACTCCCGGCAGGACATGAATTTTAGTACAACATGTTTAAGGTATTCAAAGTTTATCTCCCTTGAGTCATTTAAATCAGAGTTGTTTGTGACAGTCACAGAAGCATTAGGCACTTCAGAATTTGTTTTTTCACGTACTTCAGGTACCTCGCTGTCAGGCCTTATTTTCTAAAAAAGAAAAAGAGAAGTACATTGTGGACTGTGTCGGTTTGACACTGGGAGAAGATTTGGGTCTGAGATATCTAACACAGAGGGCTTGCATCCAGAAGGTGGGTAAAACTTGGGCATCAATAGGACAAGCTTCTCATCTTTAATAGGATCACAGCAGAGGAGTGTCTTCACCTCTCCCTAGACTCTAGGACAGAAGCTAGTTGCTGTTAGTGTTATGTCTACATGACACAAACCAGCAGAACTGGCTCCAGGCTAGAAACTGTGATCTGATCATTTTCTTTCACCACTCATCTACTCTATCCTTTTCAAATGTGGGCTTTCTCCAAAACAATTCTCAAGCTCAGAACAAAAATATCACATCATCAGAATATTTTAAAACCTCTTTTAAAATGTTTTAAATAGAAGAACTTTTTCTCGGGGAGGGAAACTTGTACAAGGGATTAAAGAAGAGCTTCCCCCAGGGCTGACATCACCCCCATGGGAAAACTTAGCTGAATGGCAGCTAAGTAGCAATCAAACCTCAGTCATTCACTACACAGAAACATATTAGATGCTGGATGCTACCAAACACAGCTATAGCTAAAATTCAGCGTTGCAATAAGTGAATGGTGATGGCTACCTGTCACACCATCCATTCAATAAATAATGATCTAGAATGATATATTTCCTTAAATTAAGGGTTCACAGATCTGCCTGCAAACACAAGGAAACTGCAAGCATTACTCATATAAAAAAAATTACACTGTAGCTAGCAGTCAAGTTTTTGGAATTACTAGTGCAAGTAACTGTCAGCAAGCGCCACCTGGAGAGACTAAACATAACCCTTACCAACTCTTTCTGGAGGGTTTTTTTCAGTTCTGTCATTCTTTGCTGTAGCTGCTTTATCATCTGTAAGCAGAGCAAAGGACAGTGTTAATATAGCATTCACTGTTAGGACACATTTTGGCCCACAGTTATCTGGAAAAAAAACATGACAAACAAGTGTAAGGAATAAAACAATAATTAAACAACACAGACAGCTCCAAAGAAGCAACCTGAACATCTCACCTTTCTAGCTGCACACATTAGCAGGCATTTGATAGGACACTTGGGCTTAATGTGACAGCACAATGGAAACGAACTGAATTCAAACAAAAGTGCTCCGCAGGAAAGCTGTAAGCGGTATCATTTGGTGCTTCTTTCCTCCAAAATAGATAAGGAGCAGAACATGCCACAAGCAGAGATTTCTCTACAATTCTGGCTGTTTTCATTCACGTTTTTTTTAAACAGTAAAGTTGCTATACCCTTGTACAATCCAGAGGGAAAAGAATACTCATAGAATGTTGGATTCAGATTGGATCTCTCATTTGAGTAAGCCTGTTTAGGCCTGTCTTTCTAAGGCTGTAGCATGAGTAACAACAATTATTAGACTTGCTAATTAAAATGGGAAAGACTAATAGTTGTTTCTGCTGTTTCAGTTTACCTTGTTTTTCTCAACAATTTGCTGTTCCAGCTCTCTGTTATCCTTCTGAAGTTGAATGACATCTGCAGCTGCTACCTCTCCATTCTGTTCAGTCATATGGTTTTCTGGAGGATGTAAATGCTTGTTGTTCAAGGCTTTTGCTGATTCTTCTAGTTCTGAAACCTATAAAAATGAAAACAGTGAATTGCAGAGATATCATGGTATTTGCAGCCCATGAACGCTCTTCAGGGAGAAAGCTAGACCTTCTTGCTTTTGTAGATTTTTTTGTTTGTTTTTGTGTGTGGGTGGCAGTGGTTTTCTTTTTGTGTGTTTTTTTTTTAAACCAGAAAGCATTAGTGATAATCTAGTTGGTTACATCATCTCCCAGTGGCCTGTTTAGTGCTTTTGGGTCTCTGTCTCACTCAATCCCCTCAAGACATTTTATAAGTCAAATAAAATGAGGTGGTGTCTTTCATAAACCAGTCATGGACCTGACAGCAAACAGCTTCCTTTAGGAAGACAGGGAGCAACAAATAATGGTGTATCACCAAGGCATGAAAGAATTGGGATCTCTTGCACACCTACTTATTTTCCTGAAAAGTCTGAACAGAGTACCTTTGCAATTGCACTCACATTTTTCTCGTGTTCTCTGGCCAACATGCACTCCTGTATCTGCAACTTCAATTCATCTATTTCCTTTTTTGCCATTTCTTCTTTCTCCACTGCTTGGCTATTACATGCCTCTATGTCAGACTGCAACTGGTGCATTTGCAGCAAGACAGCTTCATGATCTGAGGAAGGAGAAACCCGCTTAGTATCAGTCTACTGAATCAAATGAGATTTTTTAAGTTATTTCTCTTAGACAAAGCAAGTTGCACTGACAGTAAATCCTGACCTTTTTGCCTTACTCCGTCACGAAGACAGAAAGACAATGAAATTTAAGCCACCCAAGCTCATGTGCATATTTTTGCAAAGGAACAATCTAGCTGTTTAAAAGTCAGGGTGATTTTAATACTTAAACGCATAATTATCAATTATACCTGTTCTAAAAGAACATGGAAATCCATTGAAAGTCTGTGACTTGTGCTCTGACTGCACAGGAACACTTGGGGCTGAATGGCAAGCACAAAACAGCTAGCTGGCACAGACGGCTACTGACAGATGGCTAGCCAATGGAATGGTGCAATGAGAGGCTACAGTTTTGTTCCCTTTCTAAATAATGACAGCACACAAGAGGAACAGAGGTGTCTGGAACTGAATGAAGATGACTGCACTTCATTTTTTAGTACAACTGTGGAATATTAGCTTACAGCTGCTCTTTAAGAATGTAAATAATGTATTTCAAGCAAGTGCACTTTTTGAAGTGGTACAACTAAGCAACAGTTTTTGAACTGTATCTTTTTTTTTTTCATGGATTTTGCACAATACATTTGTCTACAGAAAGGACACCAAGATTTGTTATTTTATGTTGAAACACTAAGACCTTGATTTAAAAAAAAGTCTTTTTGTTTGTTTGTTTTTTTTGTTTTTAGAGAAAAAACAGAGGCTGTCAAATTGATATTGAAGGATACAGGGTTTTCAAAATTCTAATAGACTAAATATAGAAATAAGAGAAATCTATAATTATTACAATTTATAGACAAGCAAGCTCAGAACTAGAAACTGTACCCATATAAAGCTCTCTGGAATACAGTAGACTCGTTTGATCTAACCTTGACTGAGTTGGTTTAGTTCTTCCTTCTGTTTTAGAAGCATACCAGATTTTTCATCAATAAGCCGGTCTTTTTCTTTTATTAAGGAAGCCAGACGTGAAACCTTCAAAGTAGTCAAACAAACAGAATTCATTAAAGATAAACAATTAGAAGAAGCCATGTAAAGATTTCAACATATCTCAAAGGTTTAGAATTTTTTTTTGAGGGGGGGAAGGACTGGAAAAGAATTCTCGAATCAGTGAAAGGCTGTGGCTGTTATCTACAACTAGGCAGGGGCTGCCTGAGCTCTGTCTAGGCAATACAGCACCTTGAAAAAGTGGTTTGTGCAGCAGTAGTGTTACAGATGATACAATCTGGACGCCTGTGATCTATCCTAAGACTCACAGAAGGTATCACCTCCATGTTGGCCTCATTAAAAAGCACTGAAGTCAACGCGCTGCCAGAGCTAAAAAACAAGCTTCTGCTTCTAACAAGCTCTGCGCCACAACTACAGATTGCCTCGTAACCAGCAGGTGGCAGCTGTAAAACAGCCGCTGTGTAAAATCAGAGATCACCTTATACCTCTTCTACAGCTGGACCAAGCAAGCACTTAGCTACAACTGTTCTAGAAGAATGAAGAAACCAAAAGATCTAACTAAATTCAGACAAACTTGCTCAGCTGGCAGTTCCCAGCTTAAGAAAAGAGAAGATCACATTATCCACTAAGTTGTTTTTAACAAAACAGAAGAACAAAGACTACCCAGAATTTGCATTTGGATACTGAATACAAACTCATCCCTAAAAGGAAGTTTTTGATTCTAGAACTCCTGTGCTTCAGAGGGACAAAGATGTGATATAAGCACTGAAAGGAACAACAACAGAATGAATAGCATTTTTTTGTTTGTTTGCTTGTAAAAAACAAACTGCCAACTAGCCAATGCCTCAGAATAACTGGCCCAGTTGGACTATACACCATCTTACAGATTAAAGGGGTCTGAAATAATCAATCATCTTCATTCTGAGCAAATGTGTTCATTTGTTACCAACTGGTCTTCTCCTCAGATGTTTATACTCAGCTGCCACAACCTGCCATAATTCTTGAGCCTACAAACTTAGCAATATCTCCAACTTTGCAGCCAGCAGCATGTTACATTTTCCCACTGGAACAACTCGCATAAGTTGATTAGATTCTTGTGCAAGCATTTACATATACACCCTAACTTTCAAGTTTACTGAGGCAACCATGGCTGTCTTGCATGCGGAAGATGATTCCAATTAATTATCATAGTAGTCAAGAACACTAAGTCCAAGTCTCATCTGATCTGTACAAGGTTAGAGCACCTGAACATATTTTAGACTGTTGGTATTAACCAACCTGCTGTTGTAATTCCTCCCTTTGTTTTCGTGTTTCTTCCAGTGCTTTGGCAATTTCAGTGCTGACAGTCTCTCTGCTGCTTAATTCCTTCTGCAAACCAAAGGTAATTCAGAAGTTACTTGAGATGACTAAAATCAAGTCAGTGTCTCATCTTTAAACCCAAGTCCATTATTAACTAGAATCTATTGGTGTTCTAACATGCTACGATTTACACTTCCAAATGAGCGCCACCATTTTGTTTGACTGTACTACTGCTACCTGCACATGTAGGAGCAGTACAGAACTGATAAAAGAGCCCAAACACATCTAACATTTAAATGATCTCTTATTAGCTTGAAGTGTCTATGACGAAGAAGTGGCTCCTTCCTACAACTGATCTTTAAATCCAATTATGCATCCAAGGGTAGCTACAAAAAAAAATTTCAACGATCTAAAATTACAGTCAGAAGACTAAGTATAAACTGTAAATACCTAACTAAGTTCCACTTAACTTTATGACTGCTTTGTTTTGAATGCTATGAGTGGAATTGATGTTGAACTATTCTGCATTCATTGCTGCCAACAGGATTTAAAAGCTCTTCATGCCTGACAATACGGGAATGTATTACTTCTGCCTGATTTAGGCAGACCCAAGTGTTCTGTATCAGGAAAGGATCACCCATTTGTAATGCTCCTCAAATGCATTTCTATTGAGTACCAAAGATGATTTACAGCTTTAAGTAGGTAGAACCTAAAGGTAACATGATTCCAAGCACTGATAATGTAACACTTTGCCAATAACTGTTTCTAAAACAAGGCTCCATATTTAACCAATATCACTAACCAATTAAGCCCTTACCTTTAGCCTGTTCAGTTCGGATTCTTGATTTTTTAAAGTACTCTCATACTCTTCTCTGCTTCCATTGAGATGTTCATTCTCCTTTTCCAACTGGCTCTGTAAAATAAAGATCGCTTAAGTACTAAGCACAAGTATTCCAATGCTTTGTTTAAACAATTAAACACATCCAATGACTTGCTTTGTTCATATTTAGTTTCTCAAAGTGTTAGATTGTAATGCTAGGAGCTCTGCGTAAGCACATTCAGACGACATGCAAGATCTACTGGCTTTGTTAAAATAATTTTGTGAAGACTCAGGTGCCCCAATGAATAGTTTCTGTACTTACTATCTTGCACTGAGTAGCTGTTTTATCAAATTCCCAAGCTGTTTCAAGAGCAGCAATTTGAGACTCCAGCTCAGTAACTTTCTGTTCATATTGATGTTTCTCACTTACAATCTGCTGCTGTAGCTTATTTCTTTCATTTTCTAGATCAGTTTGCTTAAGAGAAATAAAGAACACTGAGTTATTTTGAAGCTCTGATAAGAACTGGACATCATTTCATATGACATATACTCAAACTGAATTAACACTATTTCTTTGGCAGCAGTGCCATGCACTCATGTACAGACATTACTAGTTTAGGAGACAAACAGCAAGAAAACACCTGAGTAACGACTGAACACAGAGAAAAGAGTGTCATTGGAGATGCTGAAAATCGATTTGCTAATAGTCATGCAAATATTACACAGCATACTCACCATCTTCTGGATCCTCAGATCCTGGTCACCAGCTGCTTCTCTGCTCTTTTTCAACGCTTCTGTTGCAACCTGTAGTTTTTGTTCCAGTTCTCTATTCTAAAATATAACCATACATTAGCTTCCTTACCCACTGACATCTACATTACTAGAAAAAAAAAAACCGAAACATACGGAATGTGGGATGACCCAGCAAGGGAGGTTAAACATCAGTTGATGAAACCACACAGTTCAGAGAGAATGTCTACTTGACACATGCAGCTTTCTTTAAAAACTCTTCACCATCCCAGCCCTTCCTCAGCAATACTTGCACTTCAGCTACTTGTCTCTTAGGGTAGGGAAGATATGCATGAAAACTCTTAACTTCAGAGCCACTAGGCACCACCTCTCCATCACTGTAGGTGGGGAAATGACCAGAGCCACTGATCAATTAAGACTAAATGTGATATATAGTCTCACCTTCGGTCAAGAGCACAAGTGCAGCGAGGGAAAGAGGTATTGTGTATAAAGAGGTTGGAAATAGTGAGAATTTGTAGGAAAATAAAAAAATATATATTTACCTGTGTTTCCAACTGGTTCACAGTATCAGCCTGATGCATTCTGTCTGTTAGTATCTGCTGTCTGGTTTCATCCAGTTTCTGCTCAAGAGTAGCTTTCTGAAGATTATATTGGGTTGAAGAACAGGGGAAAGACAAAGAGGTAAGATTTTAATTAAATTTGTCTTTGTATTTCATTAATAACATCATACTAAAATGGAACAGTTATTTTGATGTTCAATACAGCTTTGCTCTTGGGAACCAACAAGTTTGACGCTACCGCATAGGGCCTCCATAGATCATGTTGCCCTGGGGATGACATCACTAATATTAAGAACGGGAAATTCACTGGTATTTTTGTCATGATCCAGGTATAAACTCTAACCAGCAACCAGGTCATAATTTTGTAACCCAGGCCAAGTTTAAGGGATTAAAACAAGTTTTTGAATGCTTAATTTCTCCTGCATCACAGCAAACACAAAGAAGGTAAAACATTTACTAGTTATGATATTCGCCTTCAAAAACGTTCTACTACCCCTTTACAGACTTCTAGTTGCCTTGTACTGAGACAAGTTCACCTATCATAGAAACATCAGGTTAACATGTCTTGCAAGCAAGCCTGACCAAGGAAGAACATACCTTCCCCTTGTCTCCCCAAGACCCAGCTAGGGAAACACTGCTCCAAGTTGATTCTGAATAGGAGCATCAGTTCTCAAAAAAAGAGAACAAGAAGTAAAAGAGAAAAAAGGCATTGACAAGAAGCAAAGTTCTTTCTGTTTTCAGCCGTTTCTTAACATTTCCGAGTCTCAGTCTTTGAATAAGCAACATTCTATGTGCATACAACAACCTATGTGCAAAAACAGTTTCCCGCTCCCATCCTAATGCTTTGCAATTCATATCATAGAATCATACAATAGCTTGGGTTGGAAGAGACCTTAAAGATCATCTGGTTCCAACCCCCCTGCCGTAGGCTGGGATGCCACCCACTAGATCAGGTTGACCAGGGCCCCATCCAGCCTGGCCTTGGACACCTCCAGGGACGGGGCCTCCACAACTTCTCTGGGCAACCTGGTCCAGTGCCTCACCACCCTCACAGTGAAGAATTTCTTCCTAATGTCTAATGTAAATCTATCCTCTTTCAGTTTAAAACCATTGCCCCTTGTCCTATCTTTATCTACCCGACTAAAGAGTCCCTCTCCATCCTTTTTATAAGCCCCCTTTAAGTATTGAAAGGCCGCAATGAGGTCTCCCCAGAGCCTTCTCTTCTCCAGGCTGAACATCCCCAGCTCTCTCAGCCTTTCTTCATAGGAGAGGTGCTCCAGCCCTCTGATCATCTTTGTGGCCCTCCTATGGACCCGCTCTAACAGGCCCACATCTTTCTTATGCTGGGGGCCCCCAGCATGCACTGTTCTCTGGGAGGATTAACCAATAAAACTCTCCAGTTGCTCTGCCTTTTGTGGGCATGTTAAAAAGCCATTCTTTCCCTTCTAAGCAGACAGATGCATTGCCTAAGCAGACAATGCAGAAAGACCAATGCAGACATCTGTGCAATATGTACATAAATGGGCCTAATGTCACCCACACAAGCTTGTCCAGCACAGTGTGCCAATATACACTAGACGGACAAACATGCCTGCATTACATCATCATATATTCTTTCTGTATGTAGTAAATAACGTATGTTCTAAAAAATCTCCTTAAGATTGCACTTCTAAGCAGTCTATAAATGTAAAATTACCTCCTTGAGTAGTTCCTGTACATGTTCATCCCCTGAAAGATTTCTTTCTAGCTTCTTTTCCAAGGAAGACACTTTCTCCTGCAGCTGTTCAGTAAGTTTATTTCTCTCAGCAAATTCAAAACTCATCTGTGGGAACAAGAAATCACAATTTTTTTTTTGTAGCCAAGCTTTCATCCAATCCATTGGGCTTTGACTTGAAAAAGTGCCGTTAGAAAGAGAAAAGTTCTATTTGAAAAGACAACATGATGCTCAAACACCTCAGACACCAAATTTCAAACACACAGCGCATTACGAAAGTGTACACCTTTACACCAGCCAACAGCAGACGCATCTGAAGACACTTAACCTTTAGCTTGTGTTGTTCATATTCCACCTTCAGAGATTCATGCTCCACCTGTAACATTTCCAGTCTCTTCTCACAACCAGAACCAGCAACTCGAGCCTAAAAATTTTGAGAAATTACTTGCTTTGAATCTTAGATTTTCAAAGACACATAACTGATATCCAATCTAACTTCTGTAGACAGGGAGCTCTTTGAATCAAACCTCACTTATCTGAAACTTACATTTTTCAAGTCTACAGAAAGCTGCTGAATGACAGTTTGTAGCTCCTGTTCTCTTAACTCCAGAGCAGTGATCTTATTTTCTGCATTTGTCTCGGCTGTCATTAGTTCATCTCTTCACAGAAAGAGGAAAAAGAAAGTGATATAGTGTTCCAGAAAAATAACCTTTAGAAGATAATTCTGTTCCTTATGAAAATGGACTAAGCAACATCAACATTTTCTTGTCTTAAAACCAGCCACTGTCTTGATTATACATTTTCCAAAGAGGTAGTGGTTAAGCATTCAAACTACAAAAAAAAAAAAAAGAAATCATGACAAGCTTATAAAATTCTAAACAAGTATTGCTTTAACTGGCTTGAAAAGAAAGATATATAAACTTGGCATTTGCATCCACACTGGCATACTAGAAGCAATTAGTCAGTCAGTTCACTGCATACATAAACTCTTCCAAAAAAGACAGATTCGGGCACAAAATACAAGTATAGGGGAAATGAATACACTCTTCATGAAATACCACATCCATACCTCTGTGCCTCTAGCTCCAAGAACTGCTGCTGCAACTCTTGAAGATCTTTTCGTAGGCCTGATGACTCACTGCTTGCATCCTGAAGCACTTCCTTAGTGTGGGTTAGCTCTCGAGTGCATGCCTCTAGTTCCTGCTCTGCTTTGCTCAGAGATTCTTCCTTTTTCAAAAGCTGAATACCAGAACATTATCTTTAACAAAATATATATGAATTGGTAATATTGATAGAGTCTTCTCAATTAAACCTGTCTCCTTTAATAAGTTATGAACTGAATTAAAAGAAATAAGTAACTCCCAGAAAAGTCACTGTTGAAATATTCTACGTAATACTGTATGCACATACCTACCGATAGGATTTGGACACTGGACAAGACTGTATATAAGCTTTACGGCTAAAACAAATAATGCAGTGCAGAATACCTAGCAAGTAGGTATTCTAACAATTTTTAGCAAGAAATCATGTTTATTTTCTTACCATGTGTTTAACTTTGGCCATTTCCTGCTGTTGAAAGCCTTCCAGTTCATCAATTTCATCTCTCTTTTGAAAAAGGTTCAAACTCTGCTCCCTCATTTCTTGTAATTGTTTTTCAAGCATTTTTTTCTCCTGATAAACCAACAAAATCAAAAGGAATGCAGGAATATCTGAATGTTAATTTGAAGTCAATACAAGTTTATTTAAACTCTCTGTGAAAGAAATACTGTCTTGCATCCCTAAGGCACGCTGACAGTGCTACATACAGAACTAGAACCTCTTCAGATCTGTGTTGCACTATGCAATGTGGAGTGAATTACTGCCAATGAAAACTTAACTGAACTCTAAAAATTGACAGCAAGTAGTAACACGTTTCATGTCTTCATAATCAGAGGTACTTTAAAATAGACTAAGTTAAACAGCTGGAACTACAGCAAAACTGAAATCCCATACTAAAAAAAATCCCTACCAAATCGGTTCATTTCTTTTATGAAACAGATGACCTACTGCAAGACCTCAGACTAAGTCACTACCTCCTGCATCCCAGCTGCCTCCTAAGTAAGATCTATCTTCTTGCAACCCATCATTCTCTATTTCCACATTGAAAATTAATTCCAGAAATATCCCATGAAGCACTGGGGCTGGTAACAAATGCAAATCTATGGCCACACCCACTGAACACTAAAAAGAGCTGAACAGAGCTGAGCTGTAGAAAGTATGTAGGGTACTGTTTAAAAATACAAAAAAACAAAACAAAAGCTTAATTACCTTTTCAACTTGACCCAATTTTTCCATCCACTCCTGAACAAGAAAGAAGAAAAATCAAAACCTAGCTGCAGACTTTCAAGGACAGCAATTATGTTAAAAAAAGAATTTGTACTGATAACAGAGATATTAAGTTGTGGAAATGATTAAAAAAGTAATTACCAAAATAAAGATAACAGACAGTATTTTAATATATAAAAGCTGTGGAATAATTTATGTTACTTGAATACATAAGTGTTATTCAAGTAAAATAAAACAAAAATGACAACAGGTCTACTGCAATGGAATCTTACCAAACACAAGTGCGAACTTAACTTTACATTAGAAAGTTTTGTGGGCTCTTTTTAAAAACAAGCAGAGTCAGAACAATGACAAGTCCTACACAATTTGAATCTAATACGTNTTTGGCACACTAATCAAACACAATGCAGAACAACTACTTTAATTAATGGTGACACCTGTTTAACAGGTCATGGTCATGCACTCAGGTCTCCACAGCCAGTCAAAGGTAAGTTGTTCAAGTTCCGTTACCTGGTCTTTTTTTTCTAAGGCCAAAGCCATTCCTTCAGCCATCTTGGCTCGGTTGGCCTGGTGAGCTTCATTCTGCTCTTGAAACTTCCTCATGGAGGCTATCAACAGAGAATCACCAGCTGTATTAAAAACCCATCTTTTAAAATTGCTTCTGAAATCATGTATGTTATTTATAGCTTTAAAGAGCTTCTTCTTCAAGTAGTTAGCCCCATCTTGACTCTTCTGCACTAACACCGTGCCACTTATCACATCACGCTGCTTACACGAGACAAGTGCCAGAAATAACAAAAGATATGCATACTGTTCCTTATGGGATTATAACAAAGCTGTAGGTTTCAAACAAGTCTCTCCTGCACCTTAGCCCCAAATTTGCCAAAAAGAGTGTAATAACAACTTCATTCAACAGCCAACACACTACTGCTGCTTATTACACTGTAAATAAGGCAAGAGCTTATGTTCTACTTTGCAACCTCCAGGTGCACAGTTTGAAAAGAAATGTTTAAAACAACTGTACATCAAAATTGTTTCTTTTCAGCTGTATTTAAATCATAGCATTTTTCAACTAAAAAAGGTTAAAAAAGAAGAAGAGAGAGAAATACGTACAATCCTGATGCTTTTCTAATGCATTTTCAAGCTTCTCTTTTATCTTCTGCAAGTTTCGGATCTGATCAGCATAATCTTGTGTGAGGAGGGAGAAGCACAGACCAGGAATGGACAGACATTAGGGAAGGAAATCAAAGAAAACAAAAAGAAAAAAGGAAAAAAGGAAAAAAAAAGAAAAAAAAAAGGATGAGTGGAAAATGACAATGATTTTCTCAACCAGAAAATCATTCCTGCTGAGGACGAAAACTTGGGTGATCATAACAATGAACACAAGCAAATAGTTATATACTGTCCATAGGATAAATGGTTGGTACAAACAGGAGGGACCTGTCCTAGGTGTGCTAGTTACACAAAAGAAGGGCAGCAAAATTCCAGAGAATGGAGAACTATCCCCACATTTTATTTCATTCAAGAACAAGTGATCTATTTTATTCTGCTTAGGGAAAGTCTCTCTCACTAGAGGATGCGAGGATGGTGCAATTTACAGATACTTGTATTCTTACTCCATAGTGCTCACTGTTCCAGCCACACAGCATTTCTGAGGCTGACCTCTGACCAGTGCTCCCACTTAGTTAACAAACTCACACTCTTTGCAGTACCATGCCTACCAAGCAGAACTGACATGGTGTGCAGATTTAACACACACACACACACACACACACACACACGCACCTTGAAGAAGTTTACATACAATGAAAAGGAAGATTTACTTACTGATCGGGCTGCTTGCACTAGTATCTTGATACTTAGAGCCTCTCTTATACAAAACCCCAACCAGCACTTTTAAGTTGACCTTATGTGAACAGGCAAACACTTTGTCCTTTCAAATTGGAATCTGAAATTACTTTTAGATCCCTTAATTTCTGGAATTGCACTGGAGCCTGAGAAGCATCCAGAATAATTTTAAATAATCCTCATCTGGCTATAACATCTACTTATTTTCCAAGGCCATCTATGGCCTTTGGGAAGCAGCTGCATAACACAGTTCATCCTAGTCTCTGATCTACTCCATGCAACAGGAATGGAAAGCAGTGTTAGAGCAAAGCCCTTAGGACAGCTCTACAGAACAAGCTACTATCTTAGAAAGAAAAACAGACTGTTTTATCCTGAATTCTTTGCTTTTCCTACATTTCAACTGTGTTACCGTCAACATCAGAAGTCCTAAGATCCTAAGAGAAGTGAACTATCGCGTACACAGAATAAAAAAAAAAGTGGGAAAGACTGTTTGAGGCACGGGGACAGAAAGCTACCCCGGCTGTTCAAAAGAATCACATAAATGCATCAAGAAATCAGTAGAAGAGTCAGCCATCACTCTTTAAAAAAAAAAAAAAAAAGTCAGTTATACTTGGATGCTATTTATATAACAATCAACAAGGGTTTGCTACAAATTAATTCTCTAATAAAGCTAAGAACATACATTTTAAATAAATTTAAACACTTAAGTTGAAAGGAAAATATTTTCTAAGTAATAGGATTCTGTATGTATTAAGACACATACCAGACAGCTTGACCTCCAGTTTTCTTATTTGTTCATTTCTTCTGAACAACTGGGATGAAAGATCCTCCCTAGAGCTGCTTCCATCAGAAGCCTTGATAGGAGAACAACACTCATGTAAATTATAAAATAAAGACAAAATGATCTTGTCATATACTAACTCTATGATGATAAACACTGTCCCACCAAGGAATAATGCTTCAGTTTTTCACATAAATGGAGGAGCTGTACTAGCACAGCAGAATGCATAAAAAATGATAAAGAAGAACAGTAAGAGCTTAAAACAGTCGGCTCTGCAACGCTGGCCTGTTCCATGAAACATAAAGCTTTTAAACAAAGCTATAGCTGAAAACAATTTGTTCAAACCGATCACTGAGGAGATGGCATAATAGAATGTCTGGAAAAAAGAAATCAGGCTAACAGTACAGGTTTCAGGATGGGTCAAAGCAAAAGTCTTGGAAAACAAAGTAACTAGGAAAAGAAGAGTAACAATCTTCATGTGAATAAGCTCCCTTAAGCGCTAATGCAGTGGTCTTTGGGAGCAACAGCCCTTCCATGCTAAATCCACAGCATAACTGACAGGTGATTCTCTGGGGCTTCTTTGCTCTATAAAATCAACATTAAGAGCAGTTAAATTAATACTGCTAAAACAACTAATTCTTGGAGCTTTTTTGAAAACTGTTAAAGCCTTTACAAACGCTGTTATTTTTCTGTGCTTTAAACTCACAAGAATGAACTTTCCTTCAACTTCAATAAATGAAATTTCTATGTGAGAATTTGTTAAGTGCAAAAAAATCAGAAAAATATAAGGCTAATATATTTCCACTGTAAAGTGTATTTAAACATTAGGAATTCCAACTTTCTGCACAACAGAACTTGAATTTCAACTATCTGAGCTTCAGAAAAATTAATTAAAACTCAACTGGGTAAATAACATCTCCGTTTTGCAGACAGCAAAACAGAAGCATAAAGTGAGCTGCTGTGCTAATGCAATACAGCAGGTACTAATGGTAGCAACGTTACAGTGCGTCTTAATGTGGGTTTCGAAAACCAGGATGTCCAACAAGGGGCAGAGGTGCCAGAGCATTACAGGGTTTCATTTAAGCCATTCACACCTGGAATATACAGCTTGCTGAAACAGCGCTTTATAACAAAACGCATTTTAAGCGAAACATTGGAGGTACTACAACACTTTGAATGCCACAATACTGAATAGACATTCGTGGCAGCTACATAAACAATATGCTTGCTACTCAGGCATACCTGGAACCCAAGAAGCAAATGGAGGTGTGTAGCAAAATCATAGCTAACCAGTATCTAGCTTGCTTTCCTACTGCTTCAGTAATTAATTTCACGGATAGGTATCTTATGCATTTACTCACTTAACATTTATTCAATGTTTTGTATCTGTTTAACAATGCTCTGTACTGAGATGGCTTTGTAACTCAGGTTTACATGAGTAAACTAGTGACTACTGTAGTAAACATACAGATATTTAAGTTGACTCAAACTAGTGACTCATATATATATTAGGATGTACACCTACACAGATACCACAACACGTATACAACTCACACAGTAGACTTAAAATGGTTGCCTGTAAAGCCGTAACAGAAATGCTGTAAAAGAAATCAAAATTCAGAGTAAGGTGTAACTTACAAAGTCATCTCCCGAGTCTGCTCCCGCGGATGTAATCGACTCCTTGCTGATAGATCTGGGTATCCTGGCAGCTCCCCCTGCTCGGGGAGCAATCGCTGCCTCTTCCGCTATCTTCTTCTTCAGTTTGGCAAACATTTTACCGCTCTACAGCGCTGAAACAGCCAGGTCCTTTGCCAAGCCACCGCCTCCAATATGGCTAATATACGGACGCTCCGCTTAAAGCTTCCAGATGCCGAGATTTAATTTTGTGCCTCATCCACTCAGTTTTATTGCATTTCTAGTTCCATTAAAGCCTCCATGGCCTAACAGTACCTGCAAATTAAAGCAATAAGGTTTCCACGCTAAAAATTCCCCCCCCTATCAAGCACTTGGATAACTGAATGCTTTTTAACGTCACCCCGTTAGGACACGCTGCGAGGAAAGCCACCCTCAGCCCAAGCCCTGCCGCTGCCGAGCGCCGCGGCCGGGGCCCCGGGGCAGCGGAGGGCGGGCGGCCGGTGCCCGCAGCGCGGCGCCCACCCAACG